>JADMLL010000011.1:2204805-2380276 GCA_016920875.1 Columbicola columbae | reverse complement strand
CTAAATTTTTGCTGATGTAGACCCTTGCAGGTTGTCATAGACCCCTGGGGTCGATATAGACCACTTTGGGGATCACTGAAGTAGTTGGTTTGGCTTTAAAGAGACAAATAAACAGGAAACAGTGTCTTAGCCCCAAAATTGGATAAAGGATGTGACTGAAGTCACAGTACATAGGTTGGTACAGTCTATAGGTTGGGATAAGGTAAAGAAGAGAGGATGAACAGAGAAGAGGGAATATAGAAGAGGCATAAAGATAATGGTAGGAAAGGATAGAACGGAATAGAGAGACAAGAAGGAAAAAAAACAGGACGGAGTGGAGGAGAGAAGAAGAGAAGGTAGTAACTATATTAATGAAGTGGGTAGAAAGTAATAATTAGAAGAAAGGAAAATGAGAGATGAGGAGAAATGAAACAATACATGATTGACAGAATGTTTCATAAATGTTGAACGGTTGTGAGAGGAGTTTTTCATAAGTACTCGTGAGAATTTCTATTACAATTAGCCCACACTTAAGAGATAGATTCAATTCATGAACACAGAAAATTTATTGGAAGAGTTAGTTTCTTAAATAAATACATTTCATAAATATCGCACACCTCTGTGTTTATAAGAAACATCTTTTTCACAGTCATGCATTACTCGTGAAATCAACTCTTCTCAAAATGTTGAATAGCCATGAAATGAATCTACCTTTTAAAACCAAGTAAATTCTGCCCATAAGTGTGAATTACTTATGAAAGTAGGTACATCCTAAAAGTGTGCAATATTTATGAAACATATCCTTCCCTAAATGAGCATTTAATACGAGACAAACCCACTACGGCAAATGCACAGTACCAATGGAATTTGTCCATCTTTTAAGTGTACATCATTTATGAAATAAATTCCTACTAGAATTGTGCAATATTTATGGAATAAATTCCACCAAAAGTGTCCAATATATGTAACGATTTCTTCCCACAATTGTGCCTTTTTAAACACCTATCTCCAAATTTGAGATCACAAGGTGAGGTTTGTTTTCTTTGAGACGTCTTTGGTCGTGGTTTATCAGATAGGGATGTTGCGAGACGATTGGGATGGTTCCAAGAAATATACGTAAATTAATCCCGTTTTCACCATTTTTGGGTATAACGGGTTGCGGAGGAGGATTTGAACTCGCAACTATACCTGGCACATTACAGACCTCCCAATAGGAGTGAAAAAGAGTTGAAAACATCGTGGTCCATAGTTGCCCGAAATGACAACTGACGTGATCTGAAAAATAAGATTCCCCTTCTGCGAATACCTGATGAGAATAGGCTCAGGAAGACTAACCATACAGCTCTTCAAACACTTTCTCTGCAGAAAAAGGGAAAGCGAGAAGCAGGAGTTTCAGCAGGGGACATCCAAGACGAGACATCCAAAGTAGAAACACAAGTTTCAGGAGGAATTAAAGCTGAAAACAGGGACAAAATGAACGGAAGAGAGAGAGAGAGATCATAAATGCAGAAGAAGAGAGAAACGGTTGGAGTTAACATAAACGGTTGAAGAAACTTTTCTAATTTTTGAATACTCTGTACGAGATTCGACTCTCTCGTTTATTTTAGTTACTGAATATTTACATAAATCGAACAAACGAAATATTGAAATCGACCCCGTTTTTGAGATGGTTAGACTTTCATAAAAGCTTTGTCGCTCTCCTTTTGATTGGCTTAGTTAAAACAACGCTTTTGATTTAAGCGATGAAGGTGACACACTTTTGTAAACGTCTTCTTCCAGCTTTAGATATTTTCTAATTTCCTCTTCAACTTGAGATGAATGAAGGGTTAAATTTAACTTCCTGTCTTTTTTTTTTAATTTTGTAATGAGAGTAAAATCCGATACTTTTGCCGTTGAAATTGGACGCTTCGACACTTTCGTTAATTAAAATTTTACTGTAATAGATCTTCTCCAGTCAGAGTTAATTGTGTCAGCGTCACTACGTCTTGAACTATTGGGTTGTATCGTGTTTTGTTTATTATCCAATTTTGTGCATCCCTTATAGTTTTGACTCTTTAACCCAGAGTGCTTTCGTGTAGAAATCTTGAAGGCGATTAACTGGACTAATAGCGACCTTGGTTTTCCCCTGTCAGGACTCGTCGGCAGAAGTTTAGGAAGATCTGCCTTTTTAGTGAGTCCAGCAGGCCCCGTATGGAACTGTCCATGCCGAGAAAGTTTGCTTATTGCTGTAAGTTTGCTGAAGTTCTAGTCGCTCTAAAGCCCAGGTTGAGAATCGTACTAAGATGTGTTCTGCGGTGTGTTATGCTCGGTACTCCTCCGCCAACTCCAACCTGAACGTCCTATTCGTCCAACCTGAAAATACTGGAACGTTTCCAGCCGAAGACCCAACCAACCATAGTCAGTACTCTATAGTTTGTTCCTAATACTCTCATCTGAAAGCATCTGGTGGTTCCCTTTTAAAAGAGGAATTCGGAACATTCTCCCTCCAACAGTCCTGCCGACTTGTGGTCTACTCCAATCCCTCCGCAGTACCAAACCACATTACCAAGGACTTCTCAAGAAATACAAATTTTTTGAATCTCAACGACACTATCAAGACTGGTCTTTCCTCTTATCTATCTCTGAATCTTTATCCGATACTGGGATCAAGATAAAACCCTCACAACATAAAATAAAAAATCCCCCAAAAACCCCAAAAATTGAACAATTAAACATTTACCCCAATTATCTTTCAAACAACCTAATCAGCCAAAAGAAAACCGTTGAGCCAGCAGCACCGCCTTCTTCTAAAACAAAGAAAAAGATTTGAAAGTTAAGAAAGCGAAAAAGAAGAAAACAAACTAACAAGAGATTTAGCGGAAACAGAATAATCCGCTCTGTAGTTTCCGGATAAAATCCACAGATAAGAACAACAAAGATACACAAAACTTTGGATTAACCCTTTACAAAGGGTTGGAGAGGGTTGAGGTTATGGGCGAGGCAAAAATGAGGCCAATTTAACCGTTGAGGTGAATTTTATTTATCTAAGTAAAACTTTGACGCTGACAACTTTTAAGTGGAGACTAAGTTCTGAATAATATTTTGATTATACGATATCGAGTTGAGTCATATATAACGTATCACTTTAGGATTTATTTCAAAATTAATGCACACGGGTAGTTGGTAGTATCGATTTAGTCGAAAGTAGTTGGTCCTATCGATTTTGTATACTTCTGACTAGATTTACTCAGGGAGTGAACTTAAGGCCTAGACAACCTATGCACGTACCTCAGGCCCTAAATTTTTGGAGCTCTAAAATTATGCTTTACAACCATATTGTCTGGGGCCCACAATTTATCACTTTTACCGTAGTATATGTATATATAGGTGTGATGTACAGAACCGACATTAATTTCCCACCCACTAGAACCGACCTATTTTCTTGTACTTACCTTTACCTGTTCCTCAGTTTTTACC
The DNA here is from genome assembly GCA_016920875.1 of Columbicola columbae. Lineage (NCBI taxonomy): Eukaryota > Metazoa > Arthropoda > Insecta > Psocodea > Philopteridae > Columbicola > Columbicola columbae. The sequence continues at coordinate 2,376,841 of JADMLL010000011.1, read as the reverse complement.
TTCCCTTCCTGACAGTATTTTCTGTTCTATTCTGAACCCAAACCCAAACCCAAAGAATAAGACAGTACCTTGTGCTCTAGATAAAACTCCGGAGTAGCTGTTTGTTGTCCAGGACTAGACGGAAGGTGGCAGTTAACTGGAGGATAAATAACTACACAAAGCATTGGGCCCAGCGAATTTATAAGCCACGATTGTGTGCGCTACTTTGGAAGCTTTTACTTTTGGGACAGAAAAGGGCCATCGTGTATCCTATTGGTTTTAAAAGAAAAGGTCGAAAGGTTTTGCAAACTATACTTATCATTTGTGGCGATCTCTTTCTATGTTCATTAAATATTAATTAATCCGTCTATACGAGTTGCGTTTCCTCCCCAACTTTTTGAACCCTGATAGTCAAACCTGTTTGATAAAATCAAATTAATTCAATTTCAATTTAAAATTTGAATTGGTAATTTAATTAATTTTATTGTTAGATAAGAAGTTAATTACAATTTTTCAATAGATTCGAAACAACAACAAAAAGCTACTAATAATCTATAAAAGATTTATTCGATCGATTTCCTTTTCTTTTTATACTGACCCACTTCAGTATATTATCATATTCTGGCTCATTTCCGTTGCTGTTGTTGCTTCTGACTCCCACCCAGATGGTGCGTCGAATAATTCCGTCTCGTTACTCCTTCCCTTTTGCATGGGTGACTTCAGAATTAATTTGTTCAGTCGCTGTGAACCTTTCGAACTGTTTACCATTTTCTTCAGTAAATTTCAAAACGCAACTTCCAGTCGTCTGTTGCTGTTGTTAACATAAAAGAGTTTGGTTATAAGAATATAAATATAACTACAGCGTCAAAGTTTTGGTTCAACAACAGATTCGTTTAGAATTTAAATTCTTCTGAGGAAACGTGACAAAAGCGGAAACTCCATCAATATGACTGAGCTTTCCCTTTTCGAAAGCTTTCTTTTTAAATTGTTTTCCTTTGAAAGGGGTTCGGTTGAATTTTCAGGTTGGGGATAATTTAGCAGAAACGCTTCTTGTCGGAGTTCTTCCTTCTTAAGTCATCTTTTTTTAAGAGGACCTTGTTTAAATTTTAATGATGTGTTTTCTGTGCACTTTTCAATGCATGTTTGAGTGCACGGTTCAAGTGTTGACTTACAGAGAGCTTTGATTGAATTAAATAAGCAAAAAGAAATGAAAGAAGACGTGTTTGGAATTTTGTTTCTATCAGTCGGTTCGATCTCTCTTTTTGTTTTAATTTTCCCTAATTGCTGTTCTCTCCTATTTTCGTCTTAATCCTCTTCTCTGTTTAAGTCTCTCCTTCCATCTACCACATCTTTATCTCCTCCTGAGGCTCCAGTTTCGGTCTTTTCTCGAAAAACAACCTTTTTAGTCAACGAGCGGCTATTTCGTCACTAACTTTTGTAACTTTTTTTTGTACCTCAAGGTAATTGTCATCTTTCTACAGACACCATCATTCCGTTCCTTAAGTATTCCATGGTTTGGGATGAGTTAATTTCATAAGTATTGCACACTTCAAATATTGAGTCATTTCATTATTATTACACACTTGTAAGAGGAGAGTTTGTTTTAAACATAATGCACACTCTTCCTTTAAAAAATTCGCAGCAATAGTTAAGACATTAATTTTTGATAAAAGTGTGCAGTATTTATGAAATGAGTTACTGCGTACATATTCGCAAACTTTTAATGGGGATTAATTTCATAAGTACTGCACAGTTTTAGGAGAAACTCATTTCATTAATATCGCACACTTGAAGATGGATACAAGATGGTTTATACATACCAGTCGGTAGTGTGCATTACTGCACACTAAGGGGGAGTATACATTTCATAAATACTGCACACTTGTAGAAATAATTATTTCTTAAATGAGATATTAAATATTTGGACACCTTTGGCAGAGATTAATTTCATAAGTATTGCACAGTTTTAGAAGGAACTCATTTCGTAAATAATTTTGCTACATGTGCAATTTTATGAAATGTTTCCTTCCTCCTAGTGTGTATTAGATGTGACCACACTACCTGGTGGTGGTTTGCAGTAACCATTTGAAATCCATCTTTTAAGTGTGCAATGTTTATAAAATTAGTTCCTCGAAAATCTATGCGATACTTATGCGACGTTCTTGATAAAAGTGTGCAGAATTTATGAAATGAGTTACTGCTTAAATAGCTGCAAACTTTCATCTTGGTAATTTCATAAATGCTCCATAGTTTTAGCCGTAACTCATTTCAAATCGCTTAAGTATCGCATAGTTTTGGAGGAACTAATTTCATAAATATTGCACAGTTAAAAGACGGTTAGTACACCAGTCAGTAGTATGGTTACATTTAAGGAGACTAGGAAGTAAACATTTCATAAATATTGCACATCCGTGGCAATAATTATTTATAAATAAGATAAAAATGTATGCAATACTTATGAAATTAATCTCGTCTAAGGCAGATGGAAAAGACGATAGCTCATAAATATGCACTTTTATCAAAATTAATTTATATATTGAACCTTTTAAAGGGAACTCATTTCATAAATATTGCATACTTTTGAAAAGATTATTTTGAAATGAGTTATTTAAAATATTTGTACACCTTTATCAGCGATTAAAATTTGGGGAATAGCTTCTTTCACAGCGTGCTAACATTTAGGAGTTCGGAATTTTCCACATACAGTTCTATCCGACACTGAAAAGGAAAAGCTGCTTGAAGACAGGTGGCAATTATTAAATTGTTCATAATTACAAAGAATTATGATTAAGAACTCAAACGCATTTTATTAAAATAAATCTCATACACAAAACTCTGCTACTCGACTCGCTTCTCAACTCGCTCTCTTGCCGTGTTGCCAAACTTGACAATCTTTAACACTCTATTCTATTGTTTTAATACTCTATGTTAACATGTATTACTCTATTGTTTTAATACTCTATTTTTAACACTCGGCCATCCTCACTGAAAATCGTCCTCGATTTTCGGAAGTGGTTACACATAAAACTTTGTAAACAAAAAATTACACAATTAGTAAGACTCAATACAAAATATGACTAAAAACAGAATAAGATGCAATACACTCAGATACACTACAGAATACTAAATGTAACTCAGATACAATAATAAGACTCAATACAAAATATGACTAAAAACAGAATAAGATGAAGTACAAAATGTAACTCAGACTCAATACAAAATATGACTGAAGACAGAATAAGATGCAATACACAAATGTAACTCAGATACAATAATAAGACCCTATACAAAATATGACTGAAAACAAAATAGTAAGATTCAATACACAAATTTAACTCAAAAAGTAATAAAATTCGATACAAGACGTAGGATCGGGGTTCGCGCTGCAGTTGCCAGGACTTCAATTGAGAAATGTGCGCTGTGGTAACGTAGAGCTGTCCATTTTGGTTCTTGTCCAAATCTACAACTTCGTAGGTATCTGCCGGTAGAACTTGACTCACCACTAGCGGTCCGTAATATTTAAATGCTAACCATTTTCGCAGTGAATCAGAAACTACAATCAGTTTACAGCTCTTTAATAAACGATAGTGTCGATCGTTATGTAATATGTAGTCGCGTACTCGATTTGTCTCGTCAGAACTCTTTTCTGGACACTTACTCAACGCATCCACGTGTGTCATTTTGTTACCGCTCCTATGACACGTTCATATTAAACTCTTGAACTAAATCGAACCATCTCGCAATTTGAGGTTCTTTAGTGTTCTCACATTTGTATACGCAATTGCTTGACAATCAGTTACAATATCTGCTCTTTTCCACTCATTAACAATTTCTTTAATAGTCTCTGTCTTGTGCGTTAGTTTTATAGGGTTTAGCTTAACAGGCTTACTCTTCGGTTTCTCTTGAATGTCCATATGCAATAAATCCGTACAACCTACTTCCTCGAGATTTAATGCCACACAATCCCTGTACTCATTTGGTAAATCTATTAAAATTTTGCGCTCCTCTTCCCGTATTTCCTCTCCTGTCTGCACTCTTTCGTCATTAATTGGTTCTCGAACTCTCCCCTCTTTTTCACTGTACTCTGCAGTTTTTTCGATGCTTTCAACTTGTTCTATCCTACCCCAAGAGTGATCCTTTCCTATAGTGGTGTCGCTCGAAACATTAACCGGCACTTGTGTTTTCCTTCTTCACAAAAGTTTGTGGAAACCCCTGTTGTTACTTTGCTCTAAAATAAAATCCCCTAATTTCTTGATCAATTTCGGCCTTAATCCAACCAATCGTTCGACCCCTTACTAATTGTTCTTCTCTTGATCTCATCTGTATCTCGTGGCTACATTGGGTATACTAATATCTCTGAACGGTGGCTCCTTCCTATCTCCAATCCAAAATTTGTCTCTAATTTTATCCAAGCTACCTCGGGATGATCTAAGAATGTACGCCCCACCAGTAAGTCAGTCAGTTGTGCCTCATCGGGAACAATTATCAATTTTACATTATTAACTCGAATACCCTCGATTTCTATATCAGCTATGGTTTCACCCAAACTACCTACAGCTGCCTCTTTAGTGTTTCCAAAGACAAAAAATTTCTTAACCTCATTATTTAGAATTTGTAAACCTGCTCTTATAGTACTGCTCGCTCTTATTGCACAAATCGAACTACCACAATCTATCTGAGCCCTCATCTCATAACCGTTAACGCTCGCCTCTTTCTCATATTTGATACCCTCACAGTCCGAATTCGTCATGTCCAAAGTCAACACACAATGTTTTTGAGTATGACCTTCTTGATCGCATTTCCGACATTTCAGAATTTTTCTTGGCTGAGTACAATCTCTTGCTATATGCCCATAGTTTTGACAATTATAGCATTTAGGTTCTTCATGTTCTCTCCTTGGTGATGGTTTTCCCTCAAAAGCTCTCTGGTTCACTTCTCTTTGGTTCGAATTACTCGGTATTTTTGTTTTCTCAAGACTCGACGCATGCTCAAATTTATCGATATTCCTATCTTCTATCTCAAGTTCGGTCGCTTTAGTCTGTGTCTCTGTCGCATATAACTTACGTCTCTCCGTGTTAATTCTCATAAGTCTCTCTAAGTCTACTATCAGTTCATCTATATCATTATGCACTAGGGTGGACAACCTATCGCTCAATTCTTTGGACCTCATTCCCACCAGAATTCTCTCTTTAGTTTCGTTAAAATCTAAATTTAAAGTCTTGCATAGCTCTCTTTATCGTAAATATACTCGTAAATCGATTCCCCCGATTTTTGCAATCTGTTTTGCATTGTGTTCCACCTGTCAACAATACCTCTATCGCTTAAAAAGGATTTTTTGAATCGTTCTCGAAATTCCTCCCAGGTATTAATCTCATTCATACGACTCGCGAACCAATTTCTGGCCGCTCCTCTTAAATGTATTCTCGCTGTCTCGAACATTAACTCGTCTGTCCACTCGTTTAGTTTGCCTACACCCTCAATTTCTCGCAACCACAACTCCGCCTTGACCTTATCTCCATCCCCCCAAAAATTAGCAATACTTTTACCAATATCGGGTATCATTTGTATTCCTCTTTTTGTTCATTTCGTTCCATCAACGCTTCAACTAACAATCGGTTTTGATCTAGAAGTTTTTCTATGTAGGATTCTACTACCGACTCCTTTGGATTTGGGTTGTCAACTTCGCTACTCTGTATGTCTGGCTCTTCCGTCACCCGCAGCGCACTTTCCTCTCCCCTTTTTCTCCTACGATTTTTCGCCATGTTACAAACGTTCTTAAACTATAACACAATCACACAATTAAAGAAAAGAAAAATAATACTTATTACAATCAAAATTAAAGTCTTTTTATACGAATCAAACACTTTTTTATCCCTCGATGGTTTGGATAAAAATTCCTCGAACGCATCTGTCACATGTGGTCATTCCCTGCCGTTGTCGGTTTCTCTCCTACTAGTTCTTTTTCTTTTCAGTCAAAATTCAAACTACTCCTCTTACAACTTGTACTTATCTTGACTTTGGAGTTGTCTCGGCGAATCTCGAACACATTTTTGACTCTAAACTCATGTTTCAATTCCTCAACTCTTCAGCGTGGTCCACGTGGTTAGAGAGGTTAGAATCTCAGTGACGCTCTTTTACAATCGTTTCTTTTTGCTAAAATCTCGCACTCTCACTCACTATTACTTTAATTTCGTTCGTATGATCCCCGAGATCCCCGAGATCCCACTTCTGAATTATTAAATTGTTCATAATTACAAAGAATTATGATTAAGAACTCAAACGCATTTTATTAAAATAAATCTCATACACATAAACTCTGCTACTCGACTCGCGCTTTTCTCAACTCGCTCTCTTGCCGTGTTGCCAAACTTGACAATCTTTAACACTCTCTATTCTATTGTTTTAATACTCTATGTTAACATGTATTACTCTATTGTTTTAATACTCTATTTTTAACACAATTATTAACAGGCTACAAAAAAATCACTTTGACTCCTCAAAAAAAGGGAAACAAAATGGGTCCTCATTAGTATCACAAAGAAATCAACTCAAAGAAGCCGCGCAACAGGGGGATGAAAGGAAACCAAAATTATCATACAATATTGTCAATCTGCTTTTTTTCCTTGCGGTTGTAAAGAAAGAGAGACGGAAATTTATTTCTTGGAGATGTAAAACCAAAATGAAAGTAAAATTTGGGGAGTTCTTTCAAAGTAACAGGCCAACGGTTTGAAAAGGACTGACCTCTCTTCAAATCTATCTTCTCCTTTCACTCTCTCACATTTTTTTTTGCTTTTATTTTCTACTTTCCATTTAGAAAGTTCAGGAAAAACGTTTTTAGAAGCAAATCTCTATTGAAATTTTCCGACGTGAGAAAAAGCCTGAAATTAAGAGAGAAAAGACATGAAAACGTGAATGCGATGACATCGTTTCCGTTTTATCGTCTTCCTCGTTCTATGTTATGTCAGTCACTCAGGAATTCTTCGCAGCTTTTCCTTTCTTTTCGGGTTCTCTAACCATTTTCTCTTTTAGTTGTAATGACTTTCTGAATGTTAAATAACCCGTGGAGGATGTTTTCGCTACTGAATTGAAAACAGTTTAAAAATATTAATATAAAGCTCAAAAAACGGTTTTGAATGGGTTAAGAAAATCATTTTGGTGAGATGTTGTATGATAAAGTGATACTATACAGAAAAACTATACAAAGACAAACATTCCCGAACTGATTTAACAGATTACTTGAAGACCCCCATAACCGGTATACTAAAACAGATATTAATACAGTTGCTCTGCACCATTTAATAGTCGTAACCTTAGGAGTATTGGGTCTACCGGAAAGTTCTGTTCGTTTTTTAGAATAACACAAAAGTATAAATGTCTCACACCTTAAATAATCTTTATAGCATAATATAATTGTCATCATTATTTATGACTTATTCGTATCACCAATTGTCAAAAAAAGGGTTTATACTCTAACATTATACTGACAGTATCGTCGTCGATTAAAGACGGCCGCCCAGAATTAGGTTTATCAGAAGGGTCAAAACCACCGAGCTGAAATTTCTCGAAACATCTTCTGTAAGTTTTATGAGAAACTGTATTCTTATCCAGCACATTGAACAGATTATCCACTCCTTCTGTATCATTTCTTTCTTATTGAAATTCTTATTACAAAATGCGGTGGCCTGAATGAACTTCAAATCTGTCAATCTTAGTTAAAACTAACACGTATCATCTTTGTTTTAGTTTATTTGATAGGTCAGTAAGTATACTGTATAGGTGATAAAACGAGGAAGCCAAAGGAGCGTCAAATGAATGTCAAACGTGTGTCAAAATTGTTGTAACATTATCAGCTAATATAATATATTGATAGTTATTATATTTTAATAAGTATTGTTGCGACTTACAAATTGAATATTTTATAAACAATCCGGTAAATGTGATAAATATTTAGTAATTTGTTACATTTACAAAGCTAGATCGTTGATTATGAATAATTACAGTAGATTATATGTATTCACTCAATTTATCACTACTATCATAAAATATTAATCACTTAAGAAGACATTATTTACTTTAAGTCACAGTAAAAGTGATAAATTGGGAGGTTAATATATCTAGTCCCCGGCGATTATCCATAATAACCAACTAAAATTCGTAAAATTTTTAAAAATTAATCACATTTACCGAATAATTTATAAAACCTCCAATCCGTTATGAGGAGTTTAATAAAAGTCTGCCAAGATCCTTAGCTTCTGTCTGTTCTGAATGTTATGTACTCACTGCTTCCAATTCAGAGGTTCGTAGACAGCTACTGGTGAGGACTAATTTGTTTGGTTTTTGTCAGAAAAGTGGCAGAAGCCAACTATCTAAATGATTTTTGTTTAAAATCCCCATTATGAGTTAGACATTTCATAAACTCTCCGGTAAATGTGATTAATATTTAATAATTTGTCACATTAACCAAGTTTAGTTGGTGGATATAAATAATCACCGGGAATTATGTATTTAATCGCCTGATCTATGACTTTTGTCGAGGCTTTGAGTGCAACACACAGAACCGAAATTATTTTCTGGTTTATCTAATATAATTGGCTACTGTAATATTTTGTTGTACTCTATTGTAGATAATCTTCAGTTTTCTTCTCTTCCTCACCGAATCTTCTGTTTCAATCTCTATCCAAATCCAAGGGGTTAGACAGTAATCTGTAACCTAGATAAAACCTCTAGTCTAGCTGCTTGTTGTCCAAAACTTGAGGGCAGGTGGCAGTTAACTACAGGATAGTATATTATATATAATTAAATAAAAAGTCTGCCAAGATCCTTAGCTTCTGTCAGTCCCGTATCTCATACATACGTCGCTTCCGATTTGGAACTTTGTAGACAGTTACTGAAGAGTACTGATTTGTTTGGCTTTGTCAGAAAAGGGACAAACTTTTATTAGACTCACCATTACGAACTCGAAGTATAATATAAAACAGTAAAAGTGATAAATCAGGCGAATATATCTAATTCCCCGGCGATTATTTATAATCATCAACTAATCTTGGTGGCAAATCACACAATATTTATCACATTTACCGGCTATTTTATAAAATTTCCAACTCGTCGTGAGAAATTTAATGAATAACAGCCTGGCATTAGCCTATTTATTTGCCCTATTTATCACTTTTACCCTAACAAATATGCGATATTTTCTCCCGGACTACATAGTATTTGTTTTAGTGTGTTGTTAAAATAGATTTTAAAAAGTAGCTGGAAGGTAGATACAAAAATGAGCGAACATCCCTCACTTTCACCCCCTCAACCCCCATAGGCTTCCCTTCACCCAGACCGGAGCTTAATCTCTTGAATCCGAAAATCGGAATGAATAATGCCCAAGAGAGAGAGAGAGAAATAAAAAATTCAAATCACGGATTTCCACAATGTGCACCGTCCTGCATCCTCGCCGGTGTTTAAATGTTCAGATAACAGATGGCACAGAGTCTTCGGAGTTGCTGTTATCATCAGACAAGAAACTAACATCTTTCTCTCTCTCATTCGGTTTTCCTTTCAGTCGGTTACCGAGATTTCACGCTGGCGGGGGAAAAAAAATCTCACCGGAAATCTTGTGACTTTTTTTGATTTTTCATTTTCATTTTCGATTTTCCTTTTTGTTGATTTTTGATTTACCCTTTTCTATAATCTCCCCCGGGATTTGAATTTTTGGAAGTGACACAGTGAATGGTGACTTATCAACGTCATGTTATGTATACAAAAAATATAATTCACGAAATTTTTAATATTCGTCGACTTGATTTTTCTTTTTTGTCCCCCCGATTTTCTTTTGGGGGGAAATTTCCATTCACCGGTTTCGAGAAAAGACGTGGAAATTTTTCCTTTTCGACTTTCCTTTCACATCCCCTTTTCCTTCTTCTTGGTAAATCACTTTCGTTTCGGACTTCGGTATAACCGCATCGAATGATTCTACCAGTGGGAGATCCGAGAAATGATGAATTGCGGTAAGTGAATTACATTTTTTTTTGTTTCCAAAATCGGCCCCCCAACCCCTACCCCCCAAAAACCACTTCCGGTATTGATTTTACCAGTTGCTGAGACATAAAAATCTTCGAATTTCATTTCCTCCCTTGAATTTTAATTAATTTTACTTCGAAATAGAAAAGACCACAGAATTTCCGGGTTTCGACTTTGAGAAAGAGAGAGAGGGCGGGGCGGGGATGGTGCTGGAGAGGAAAAGAATTCGAACTAATGACGGTCCTTCCCAGTATAGAATTTCGCCTGAAGGTGATCAAACAAGAACCTTTTGAACCTTTTTTTTGTGTTGTTATTAAATTTAATAAAACACTTCTCCCCCTTTCGAATCTGTTAATTAAAAATGGTTCATTTGCCGGAAACCAGTTTTTATTTTTTAATAAAATTTTATTTAATACAAAGGGGTAGATAAATGAGCCACCCCCAAACCTCCCTTCCACTTTATTTGGCCTCCGAAACGTAGAATTTAATTCTCCTCTTTGAATTTTAATCTTAAACGGATTTTCCTCCCTCGAAAAACGACTTGTTGCTAGGAAGGTAATAAAATTATCTTTATCTAGACTTGAATAAGATTTTTTTAAAATGTTTTTCTTTGAACGTTAACTAGATTTTAAAGTATACTCAACAAGGAATTAAAATCTTGAAGAAAGGTTTGCTTTTGATAATTTAATTTGTGAGTTGAAAACTCATTCCTTCGGAAGGGAGCTTCTTCGTCTACAATTCTTCTTGTGTCTACCTTAATTATGGGTCCTTAGTTCACCTTTTAACCGGTTTTAAACCGGTCATGAATTGCATTTCTGTAGATTAAGGAAGCAAATAATCACCCTCGGTCACTATTCTAAGTATAAGTATCATTATGGGTAGGTAAGAAACCAAATATTAGTTTTCTACACGTTAGTGAAGTTTGTGACATAAGCTTCAGGTATAGTTCCCGCGGGAAGTTGACTTATAGCGGAAGCTCTGTACTGTAGTGGTTAAGTGCCAGACTAAGAAGTTATAGTCACGAGTTCAAATCCTCCTCTCGTATCCTGTTATACCCCAAAAAGGGTAAAAAACCGGATTAAAACTCAACTATCACTACAACCAAAGCTCGATTATTAAAGAGAATAATTTTTCCCTCTGGTCTAAATTAATCTACACATTGAGAACACCTTTATTTCATAAATAAGGCACACTTTTGGGTGGTTTGTGTTTGAGAGGTAAATCTGCCTGACTAGGAAGTAGAAAGTAATAGATACGAGGCCCTTCCCACGTATCGTTAAACTTAAGCCTGAAAAGCAGGATTAAATTCAACTCAACAAGAATTCAATTCAAAAGTAATGCACACTAGTATAAATGACCAACAATAACTTTAGGTTCAGTAGGTAGGTCTTTTAGGTTAGTAGCAGCCCAGGTTTTATCAGTTGTTTTTCATAAGTGTTGCACACTTTTATCAGAGTTTCATTTCATAAATAATGCACATTTTTGTGTGCTTGAGCGGTAAAACTAGCTGACTAAGGAAATAGAGATGAGCAGAATTTGAGGCCATCCCCACACCCTGTTACGCCTGAGAAGCGGATTAAAATCCAACCCAACTATATTGCAAATTATTTGACATCGATTCATTTCAAAAGTAATGCACACTTGTAGAAATTACTAACAATAACTTTAGATTCATCTTTAGCCTTAAGTTCGTGAGAAAATCCATTTCGTTATTACCAGAAGCAATCTCATAATCAGTTCAGATTTTGCCAGATGTTTTTCATAAATTTTGCACACTTTTATCAGGCTTTCGTTTCATAAATAATGCACACTTTATGCATCAGGTTAGGTTTTATAACATTCTGTCTGGCTTTCATTTCATACGTTATTGAAATGATCGGAATTAAAACAAAAAACGAAAAGCTTAGCATCATTTTCACTGTGGCGCCAATTTCACAGCCCTTTTTTAAATCTAAATTTTCAGTTTTGAAAAAATTGTTTTCTTATTTTCGGTACAAACCAGTGAACTCTATGTTTCATTAAGTTTTATAAAAAATGTGAAAATACAACATAATTGAGAAGGCCTATGTCAAATTAAACGTTTTTCTTGGAAAACCATTTCCCTCATTATCACTGCGAGCCAATGTAGACTTATAACAAGAATCCAATAATTGAAGTACTGAATGTATAATAAAAATTTTCATTGCCAGACTGTCCTAATTTCAAAAAGTATATCATCACTCAATTAACATAAAAATTCAGATTTTTAATGTTTATTATGGTAAATAAAAATTATGGTAATCTATACAGAAACTCAAACAAAATGTTTATGTTTCACAAGTTGAGCTTCCTGGTTTTGTTATAAATAAAATTGAATTAAGAGGTGATGGGCTGAGTATGTTAGTCCAGGGGTTTTCAGACTTCATCATTTTTTTTTAGTCAGGGGAAACCTCTCAAAGGTTGTCCGTCCTGCCTTTGGGGAGGCATGTGGGGATCCCATTACGTGGGATTTGCAAAACCCCTAAGTGGACTCCTACTAGGTAAGATCCGGGATTCCGCAATCTTACCCCGCCCGGCGATGACTTTATACAGTCTAATCCCTCCTCTCGATCTGGAGTTGATCCACTCACCGGCCCGCTCCTCCGCAAATGCTTTATCCCGGAAACCCATCCAAGTTAATCTGGGTGACTACATCATATTAGCATCAACAATCTGGCCCACTATACACCCACTGACCCACTATAGTTTGTTTTGATTCGCGATGTTATTTATTTTTATTTATTTATAACAATTTTAAAACAAGAGCAATAGTATAAAAATAACAAAAATCTTATATACAGAGTGTTCGTTTTGTTAAATACCACACTAATACTATTAATTAACAATATTTGATACTAACATTAATATTTATGCTTAGTATTCGTAAATTTAGAGAGAAAGCCAGAGAAGTTCTTCTATTCATTAAGACTTTTCAGGGGCGGATTGTAAAAACTTTCCTCTGTTTTGTACCTTTCTCTTAATACACTCCAGTTGCTGCAATCAAACAGTAAATGATGTACACTGCCAATATCTTCCGAGTTACAGTTTAAACCAGGGATGAGCAACACGCGCCCCGCCAAACTATTTTATCGACTTTCTTCCATCAGTATATCCTTATAAAATTAATTATAATAAAGTGGTAGTACATACTGAACCGAAACCAATTTTTGCTGACGAGTTACTCACTTGTCGGCGACTTGTTCAAACATACAATACGAAAGCGCCGTGTGTTCTGTGCTTGTTTATGAAGCCTTCTGTCACACAATCATTCAAACTAGCAATTTTAACAGTTCTTGTATTTCTTGAAAGCCGTGAGTGCAATATTACTGTGAAAAAGGTAATGTTAGAGTTCTCTTTATCTAAAATTCCTTTTCCTACAAATTTATGCGGTCCGCCAAAAAATTTAAATTGGCTCGTTGATTAAAAAGGTTGCTGACTTCTGGTTTAAACGAAAATTCCGTAAAGTTGCTGCGTCCAGAAAAACTTGACGTAAGTGGTAGTTAATTGTAGGTTTCTTAGGTTTGAATCTAACTACAACGTAGTGGAAAAATTTAAGGGTTATGCAACCTTTATTACTAAACGGCCATTGCCCTTGCCATTTTTGAAAGTTTTATCTCTCCACCTCTTTCTTAATCTCACGGAATTCAACTGGAGTCTGTGATCTGTGACGAATGTAAGCAACAAAAATGACACCGAGAAATAAAAACATGTCATCATCTGCCCACCAATTAAGAATTACAATAAATTGCACATTCACAAACAATGGAAAACTTTAATTGTAGTTAATAACTTGAGATTTATCACAACAGCAACAGAAAAAGTAAAGCTGTTGAGATTTTGCCCTGAATCATAACGGAACATGAGTGGAAGAGGGGGGGGAGGCTGGGACTCTCAGCCATTACTTTACTAGTCAGGTCGCGCTGTCAACTCAACTACAGAACTCTCTTGTTTTAATTAAACGAAACATTGTAATTAGGATTGATGAGACTTGTGTCCGGTCCTCTGACCATTGTTTACAATTAAGGATTAAATTCGTTTAATTTAATGAGTAAAGTATCAAGGTCTTAGTTCATAATTAATACGTCTCTTTGTACTAGAATTTATTTCATTAAGCGACCCATGTTTTATCAAAAAAATTTTTTTAAAAATAAATACTGCGAGGAGAATTTATTTCAAAAATATAGCACAATCCCGGGGTGAATTATTTCCACCTCTAACGCACACTTTTACAAAAATCCTTTTATGTCAAAAACATTGAGCACTTGAAAAGGGAGTGTATTTCATAAATATTGCACACTTTACCGAGTTTTCATTTCAGAATTAATGCGTATTTCTTCACGAATCTGTCTCACAAATGATGGACACCAGAATCTCTTTCATAAGACTGAATTCTTTCGTCTGGTTTTCATTTTATACTTAACGATCATTTATCGTGAGTTTATTTCATAAATGATGCACATTTTCATCAGGTTTTGTTTCATAAATAATGCACAGCATATGGCAGATTCTGTTTCATTTACACTCCACTCTTTTGTCTGGTTTATAGTTTCATAAATAATGCACATCCACCAGTCCTTCCTCTCATAATTAATGCATACTTTCATTCGCCTTTCCTTTCATAAATAATGCACACTTTCACCAGTTTTTTCTTTCATAGATAAGGCATGACTCAAACCAGATTCTGTTTAAAAAAAACACCAAACTTTTAACTAACTTTCATTTCATAATTCTTGCACATTTTAACAGTAATGCATACAAATCTCTAAAAACAAATTGTTGCAAGAAAGTACGAATTACTTTATGAGAGGAAATGCTGAAAGTGTGCATTATTTATGGCAGGGCTGGCCAACTAGCGGTCCGCGAGTTTACAGTGACTCCTATTTAGTTTGCGTAACTTCACTTAACTTGCCTGAGTACAGCCGCAATCCGCCTAACTTCTGATGATGGCTGGCGAACCTCCTTGGCCCCCGAAGTGTTTGGTGAAGAAAACATGGCCCGCGCTGATTTATGGAAACAAAAACTAGACAAAAATCTAAATGAATCAGAATCGGACATGGGTATTATTCGTGAAACAAAACCTCATATTACTAACAACAAAGTGCTCATCAGTGTTAGTTAGTGCAATCAGTGCTGTTGGTTTGAATCTACAAATATTTAGCCATTAGCCCAGAACACTTAAGACAAATAAGTGTGAGTCCCAGACCAAAAAGTTTGGAAACCCCTGCATCAGTATATAATATCGAGTTTCCTCCTCTTTTTCAGCATTACCGGGCCCACATTCTGTAATTTGGTTTTAAAATTCGCTAAATCTGTGGAAGGTGCATAAATATAACGATTTGCATAAATCGTGGGATTAGAAAACCTGATGAAATAAATTTGAATAATTTCTTCTAAATAACAGAAACATTTTTATTTCTAAACAAAAATTTTCTTACACTATTACCAACAATAAGGGGATTTGTTTTGAAAGGCTTATATGAAAAAGATTAAAAAAGTTATTTCACTAACTTTTAGATTGTTTTGTTTTAACTTTAAGGAAGTTTTAACCTAATAATTTTGCAATTTCAATAAAGAAAAATTATGATAAATTAAATTTACCAACATTACAAAGTTAAAAGTTTTTTGGGGGGGAGGGGTTGGAATTCACTTAAGAAAAGCACATAAGAAATTTTATTGTTTGCCTCCTTCAAACGATCCAGATTCAATTTGATTTATTATCGATTATGTAAGCGTCTCTAGTTTTATTTTTATTTTTATTTCATACACGAACCAGATGAAAATGAACCTGAATGCGAAGACCGAGTAAATCTAACGAATTTTATAAACGAATTCAAAAAAAAATGGCCGGTTGAAAATTGGAAACAATTGGGATTGTTTGATGACGAGTATTTATATAAGATAAATATATACTGGATGAAATTCCCACCGCCTTCGCCAACATTGCATTACATTCTGGGAGCTTTGTATGTCGTGATCATGGTGGTCGGAGTCATAGGAAACTTCATCATCATCATCATGTTCCTGAGGTAGGGGGAAGATTCTTTTGAAGACGATTTACTTGAAATGTATTCGTTGGAAGTAGACTTTTGATAGCTGCGAATGAGAGTTTGGTAAGAATTTGCATCAATTTTGATTTTTTTAATTAATTAAATTACATTTGTTATTGATTTAATTTAATTTATTTAAATGGAGAAAAAGGTTTCGTTTAAAAGAACCAACATTGGCAAGATTTTTCTCTGGAGAATGGACAAAGTAAAAAAATAATTTTTTTTTTATTCGTTGTAGTGAGCAAAATACTGATTGATCATAAAATTTGATTTAAGTTACTTCATTAATCGATTTTTTGGAAATAATGACTGTCGTTCCAAAGAAACGTGACTTGCATGAAGTCGTTTCTGAGACTTTAGAAAACTGAGAATAGACTCTAACACAATGCTGTTTAGTTCATATATGCTGCACACTTCGAAGAGAAAATCATTTCATAAGACTACACACAAGTTTCACAGACTAAGGCTAAGGCATCCTAGTCACGAGCCTACGGCCCGAAAAATAGGTTTTTAATTTTTTAAGTAGGTCTGAAAAATAGGCCCGGAATTACAATGTTGCCTGGGGCTCGATTTAGCCTTAGTCCTCCACTGCATAAGTATAACACAGATGATCTTCATGTCTAATATACACTGTGTGGGGAATTCCTCCCATAACTGATACAAGCTTTCAAGAAGAATTCATTCACAAATAATGCACACTTTTGGGAAAATTTTTTTCATAAATAATGCACAATTTAAAGGGGAAATCACTGCAGTATTTTTGGAAAAACCAAAATTAATGCACACTTTCAAGAATGATTCTTTCAAAAGTAATGCATACTTGAATGAAGGATTTTTTTCCATAAATAATGCACACCTTCCTACAGAAATTTGTTTTGTAAATAGTGCACGATCTTATTTCATTACTCATGCACATTTTTAAAAAGGATTCTCTCATAAATAATGCGTACCTTTGAGAAGAATTCCTCTTTTCCATAAATAATGCACAATTTAAAGGGAAAATCAGTTTATAAATGTTGCAGCACTTAGACAAAACCATAAGCAATAATGCACAGAACTTTCATTCATTTCAAAATCATTGCACACTTTAAGGAAATATCCTTTCATAAATAATGCACATATTTTAGAAAAATTTATTTCACACTTGAACGAGGAATCGGTTTCTCATATAATGCACAGTTTTCTCCAGAACTCATTCCATAACTAAGTTAATGGTAGAACTTATTTCAAAAGTAATGCACGTGCTCTTAAAGCCTATTAGTCGTAGAGTATGGGTCTTTCCCAATTTGGGAGGACCACCATTTTATAAGGCAATTAAATCTGATTTCAGAAAGAGATCTCTTCGAACTCGTTCTAATATTTTCATTATGAATTTGGCAGTAAGCGACAGTCTCCTTCTTCTCAAGATGCCGCTTTTTGTTATAAATTCATTTTACCTGGGTCCAGTTTTGGGTAAAATGGGTAAGTTTCAAACCTTGTTGATCAATGACTAATGTTGTTTCTATTTTAATTAGATGATAATTTTATTTTTCCTATCAGGCTGTTCCATCTACGGTTTTTTCGGCGGTTTAACAGGCACCGTTTCCATAATGACTCTTGCTGCCATTGCTTTTGATAGATATCAAGTGATAGTGCATCCTTTAGATCGAATAAGTCGCACAAGATTATACATCCAAATCCTGCTCATTTGGCTCTACGGTGCCTTCTTTTCAACAATACCACTTTTGGACGTCGGCTTGAATAAATACGTTCCAGAAGGATTCTTAACTTCGTGTTCTTTCGACTATCTAAGCAAGGATTTAAGCAGTAGGTTAACAATATTCGTATTCTTCGTAGCTGCCTGGGTATTTCCCCTCTGTATAATTATAGGAAGCTATTCAGCTATGTATAGAGTCGTTTTCAAAGCTCAGAGAGGTCACATAAACACAATGACAAGGCACTGCAAAGAGATAGAAATGCGTCGCACGGAGATGAAAGTAGCCATCACCGTTATTTCTGTTATTTCTTTATGGACTTTGTCCTGGACTCCATATGCAGTTGTCGCACTACTGGGAATTACAGGAAATGAAAAGTATTTAACACCCCTGTCATCCATGATTCCAGCTTTGTTCTGTAAAACAGCTAGTTGCATCGACCCATTTGTGTATGCCCTAACAAATTCAAAATTTCGAAAGGAATTAAGAGGTGATTTTAAGAGATCATCTGTGCATCAAACAAGCATTAGAACAAAAAGGGAATACTATTCAGGAGTCGATGAAACAGTTATGTAATGAATTTATAAATGAAAACTGCTTAAAAACAATTTCTTTCAAGGTGGATGTTTAATCAGACAAACAAAATTGTAACTGCTATAAATAAAATTCATTTGAAAACACTGAATCTTCAAAGAAAGTTATATAACCCCTTGTGAGATCTACACGTTATATATTATATAACTGATTTGAGAGCCTTCAAGCTTCAATTCATTTAATTGTTTTGTGATTTTGTTTTCTATCAAAATGTGTTGTGGACTGTAGTTCATATAAAATTATACTTTACATCGGTATTACTTAAATGTTTCTTGTTGACAGTGTAAATATACTATTTTATAATTTGTTCATGTGTAATATATGTATTTTTTTATGTCTTGAATTTTTATTGTTATCTTACAAAAGCAAAACAAAAGAATTAACAATTAGGTATAAAACACAAACAAACTCATCTGCTAACAAATTCTAAAGAGTATGAGTTTTTTCCAGTCCTTGTAGTACACAATCTGCTTCACAAAGAGTGATGTCAGTTGTCGATCCTAAGAAACGAGTTGATAATTCTAAATCTTTTACTAATAATTTGACTTGAGCTCCAACAATAAACAATCTGCAAAATATGAAACCATATTAAAGGTATCAAAATTCATTTAAATTTAAATACAAATTAAATTCACATTTCTTACTCTTGGTTTTTCCTTGGTTTCCTGCACACAGTTGGAAACTTCCAACCAAAATCAATATATAAATCATCTTCAACAACCCTATAAATTGTTCCGATTACAACTTTTCCCTCAGGATCACCAAGCTGAAAAGTTACAGATATTACACAATTATCAGATCTTTACATATTATTTATATTTAACTTTTTTCTTTCTTTTAAAATTCTTACAAAAAGTAATTACTTACATCTACAAATTTGGAATTTCTAAGTAAAGATGCAAAAGTATCGTTTTTAACTTGTGATTTCTGCTTAAGATCAATTATCGGAACGTCACTTATTTCTTTATTTGAGTCTTTGTTTGTAGATTGTTCGGTCGAACAAAAGCATTTTTGTGTTATGTTACAACTTCTGTAAATACTAAATCGGTTAAAAGTTGAATACAAAATTCTAAACCTGTTGACCGCCATGATTGAATCAGACGACGCGTGATATTTCTGAACGCACCCACAGGAAACACGTCACATTTTGCTTTGATTTACCGGAAATGGGTCCTGAATGCATGAAAGAAATGTAAAAGTTCGTTAAAATGTTTTTTTGGATTTAAGGTTTTTGGGTTTCTTTCATGTCATAATGGCTTGTCAGAGGTGTTGGGAAACACCTTAAATTATTATTAGTGAAACGGAAGATTCTATGAGGATATAAATAAATAAATTCTTCAGGTCATACTTAGGATGATTAATTAAGGTACTGCACTTATTTTTTCTCAAACTTTTTGTACATGAGTAAATTTTTTCTATTTATCGTCACTATCCTTCTGTTAAATAAAACCACCCTCTAATTATTAGATAATAAGTTGATTATATGAGGAAATATGTAAGAGGTAGTATCTTTAAATAGAATAAAATTGACACTATATGAGAATAGTATCCAGAAAACTTGACAAGTGTAATATGGCTTAATAGTCCTTTGAAGAAAATCAGAAATTTAATAAAAATGCTTGTTGAATATGAATAATGTTGATTTAACACATTTAAAAAATGAAATATTAAGTAGATAAAACATTTTTTAACTTGTCACTGAAATGCTCCATTGGAAAAGGGGACTTCCAAAATTTTGTTTTAACAAATGATATAAATACTATCAGAAGATCAGCCCAGCATCTCAGCCCTAGGGACAGGTTTAGAAATAAACAAATAAACCAATTTTTTAATAATTAAACAATTTATTAAAAATAAAAAAGTCTTAGAATATAATAAAGAGTTAATATAATAATTCAGGGTTTGATTCATTTTTTCCTAGAAGTATAACATTTCTCTTCAACACTATTACTTGAGAAAACAAGATCTTTTTATTTGAAAATTGAATAAATGCAAGTGCAAGAACTTCTTAATGATCTATTATGCTTAATTATGCTTAATTATTAATAAAATGAACATCATTATATTCCCCCTTATTTAGTTAAAACAAAATACTGGAATTATGAGCTGGCCAATTCAAAAGATTCGAATTAACATGAAATTCTCAAATTTTTCATTTATCTAATTGAAAGCAACAAAAAAGTTTTTAAAAAATATTTTCTTTTCAGGGAATTAATAGTTTTTATTTCTAAAAATAGTAATCTGAGCAGCAACCAGAATCACACCTGGCTGAATAAAATATCTTGCTTTTTAAAACCATTAGCCAGCTGCAAGGAAACTTGCTGACTTGCAAGGGAAATTGAAAATGTATACAACGGTCAGCTGTGTTGAGACATAAGCAGCTTGCACAATGATCTTTTTTGCAGTTTTATGAGTTATGTATAACTGCAGCATGTGTTGTAGTGCATGGTGGGCTAATGGTGTAAGTGTAGTAAGAAGAAAAATTAATCAAAATGCAAGTGAGGAATTTTTTTTGAATAAATTCCCAGTTCTGCATACCAATCACAAAAACCCAAGAATTAGTTTTACCCATCTATATTTATGAGAAGCCTTTCTTTTAGATATTTACAAAAATACATATAAAAAGTATACTTTACTGAGGCAGTAATTGAAACTTTCTAGATGGAAGAAAACCCAAAGTATTGCTGTTCATATGCAATGATTTTCATTTAATATAATACTAATTTCAATTTTAGGCAATGCATACACGACTTCTTATACAAGAATATGTGTCTTTTAGATCTTTGAGGGGGGGAGGGAGAAAAAGGCAGAAATATTATATTGGAATAAAAACTGAAAAAATGAACTTGAGTTTTATAATTAACATTTACTACTAGTAGAAATTCTTTTTTTCTTTTTTTTAAAATACTATTTCACTCAATCAAGTTAATAAGAAAAAACAACAGGAAGCAGTTAGTAATACTTATCTATCATTGGTTGTTTATAAGTTCCTTACCAATGGCATAGGTAACAGTATTGTTCCAATCGAATTTGGTTCGTGTGACGGGTAACTGTCGTCTTAAAGCTTTGAATGTTGTATCAGACATTGTTTGATAATTTTCAGAGATTGCAATTTGATACTCATTTTCAGCTTGTTCAATAATTTTTATGATTTCTTTTGCTGTTTGCTGCTCATCAGATATCATGACCACCTCTTTAATGTCTTTTGAACTGACCAACTGAACATTACCATCTTCGTAATAATGAACTTGAACTTTGAGTACACCTTTCAATTCTGCTGTAGATGAGTCAGGGTTGAAGGTTATGTTGAATTGTGATCTCCATCTCCCATTCCAAAAGTTTTTAGGCTGGAATTGATGATCTTCAATGCAAGCAATAAGTGTTATCTCACTGCCTTGACTCTTTCCAAAAACACAGCAAACGCCATGTTTGTAATGGCTGCTAGTGTATGCTAGAAATTTCTCCTCAAGTGCACTCCTCCAAGGTTCTGAAGTGGCATCTGGTTCACAGCTTTGAAATTCAGAGGCTTCTTTCCTCAAGTGATCATATTTAAAACTTTGCTTAGATCTAGGATCGTAGAATCGAGAGCCTGATAGGTCATTGTATTCAGTTATTAAACATTGATGGCCAACATTGTCTATTTTAACTGGAGTTAGCTGATCTTTATTGTACTTGGCAAATGCAACAGAGGCCCCTTCTTTAAGTAATTTATCATTGTCCAATAATGTTCTGACATCATTAAATACTTCATTGAATTCTCCTGGTGGGGAGTGTAAAATGAAATCAGAAACTATTCTTATTTTTTCTTCATCAGGTAGGGGTGTGTCTCCATTAGCAACCATCTAAAATAAAACAAAGAACACAAATAAAACATAAATCTTCTTTATCTTGACTGGTTTAAATGAAAAACACAGGAAACTAAATATTACAGCCCATAAAACCATTACATAGATACTGATTAACAGATGAATCATCACAACAAAAACATTGAATAAATATTTCTGAAAAGGGCGAAGGGATTTTGATTTCAAATTCAAAGCCGAGAAGAAAAAAGAAAACAAACAGTCTCAAATTCAAAATGAGGGCATACAAAAAATTAAACAAAACAACTAAACCGTGCTTAAATAAGAAAAACAAATCTCAAATACAGTTCAACAAAAGGTCAGACCACAACAGGTGATTTTCCAAGAGTATTTACGGCCAAAAAAACTCAAATTAATAACACATCGTGAACAAAAATACCAAAATAAATGGAAAATTTTTGTTAACAAAGAAAATAAATACTTGAACGACCTTACGAAAGCAAATTCTTGATTTTTTTCTCTTTTTTTTAATTCACAATTAACACTTTAGAAACTGTAGTACTACGTGAATTTTTTTTAATAAGAAAAAGAACACTTTTAAAACAAAACAAACCTTTCCTGAAGTTTATATTATTTTTATAATTTATTCGGGTATTATTATTGTTATTTGAAAACTGTAGCTAGTATTTGAATAATATTATAATACATCAAACAATAACAAATAACTTGTCAGCCACGTAAAAATGAAAATGGCGATTTGAATTTTTGCAAAAGTGCGACAAAGTTCTCCCTCGCGTTTCGTGCGGGAAAATTTTTTTTCTTTTTCTTGTTTAGAGTAGATTTGTAGTTTTGTTTTTAATTTTAATTATTTTAAGATGATTTATCTGATAGTGGTTAAAAGTCTCATAAAGTAATTGTTTTGTGAGTTAGTGAGTTATTGTAAATAAGTGCGTTTTCAAAATAATGAAATTATAAAATCAACACATGTAACGTACGACTCGACACGGGCCGGCGTGATTTTGTCAGGTAACAATTTTTAAATTTTACTAAGTATGGCAATATTTCTCTCTTCGGTTCACACATTGCTTTGTTAGTTTTGTGATTGTCCTTGAAATGTTAGATTTAAATATGTGATTTTCAGTATTTTTGGCTCTTTTTGACCTCTTTGAAGCAGCAGTCTGATGTTTTCTTGCTCAGACAGTATTAACATCAGTGGTTCGAGAGTCTAGCTAGATTCAGTTTAGATATTTTGTAACTCTAGAGAGGTTTAATAATAGGTGACAACGCTTCACAAGAAAGAAGCCTATGTCCTTTGACAAAATGGACGTACTGTGTTTGTGTAATTTTTTACTGTAAAAATAAACCAACTTCAGATAGCGAAGGCACACTGCTAGATAAATGGAGATGCTCGTTGAGTGGAATGCTTTTTGTATAACTAGCGTCGGTTTACAAAGATTACTAGCTTGACTATAACTTTTAAATTTTCTCCTTTTTTTAAAACTTTATGACAGGTGTTCAAACATTTTACAAGGTTGTCATAAATTCGATGACATTTTTAATTTATGGCTTCACGCGTTGGCCGACTTGAAATTTCTTTTTCTTAATTTTTTCACAATATTTAGAAACAAAAAACTTATTCAGAGTTGACACAAGAATTTTGTCCTCAAATTACCACCAAAACTGCTTCTTAAATAAAATTTAATAAACGCCCTTACTTTATTAACTTGATTTTGATACAAATATTAATGAATAAACCCAATTAACCCAAATCGTATAAACCATACAAACCCATTTTTAAACTATATGGAAGTCAATATTGGCTTCTTATTGCTACTGTTAACAACTGAAACCCATTGAACCTAAGGGATTAGATCATGGGTTCCTCCGCTAAATCTAGCATGAAAAATCCTGGAATGTTTACAGTCCAAAACCTAAAGAACCCTCATCAATGCTCCTTGGTTCGCCCCTAACTACGTTATCCACCTGTTCTCACCGTATACGAAAAAATCACAGATACTCCTCTTGGCTGGCGGTCCATCCCACTCTAGCATCTATTCTCAATGAACAACAAGGCCAATGGCCTTTCAATAGGCAGTAGATTCCATAACGCTCTTCTCTTAGCCTTTTTAGTCTTCTTTATTCTATCATTCTTTTCAACCCTTTACTCATTAAATCTCTCTCTCCTGCATCTTTACTTAGGACTATTATTCCTGTTATGGTCACAATTCTTCTTCTCCTCCTTTGACCAATTCTTTGCGATACAAAAGTGATTGTCCTTCAGACAAGAATACCCCTTAACTACTTATTGTTTCGCTTAGAGGCAGGAAGTGGTTAGTCTGTAAGGGCAAAAAATATTAACAACACTTCACACATGCATAAACTTCCCAAATTCAAGTCTATAAAAGGTTCAACCTTAAGAAAACATTTACAAATTTTATTTATACAAAATAAAATTTATTTTTAATAACACAATCCAAATTATAATAAATTCAAATATCAAAAAAAATGTTAGAAATAAAGAAAATTACAAATATCTCTAAGGAGGTGATCTCTCCAACTTTTCCACATTTCCTGTCCAAAAATAATGTAAAACATATATTCAACTATTCAAAAAAAGTGTTTTTAACAATCTGTAATTATTATAAATTCATTCAGTTCGGGGTAATATTGACATGATTTTTTATTAACGAAGCGCTTTATTTCTAACTTTTGGCACATCTAAAGTCCATTGATTTTTTAAAATAAAGTTACAAATAAGGTAACAATAACAATTATGATATTTAATGATTTAGGCGGTTAGCTTTTTTCAAGCAGAGACAGCATTAACTGAGAATTATCATTTGCGAACTATCATTTTTGCAGTTAAGAGCTTTTTTCTCTACATAAACAAAGAGGCGTATTCGTGAGGTAAAGCTCCCCTTCTTGGGAAGAACTTATGACTAATTGAGTACCTTAAAAGATTTGTCAAGTTGGATGTGTAAATATCAGCAAACCTGTCAAAGAGAATATTAAAATAATTAGTGAGTGAGATATGCAATATTCAAAACTTCAGTGTTTTAGTTGTTATCCATCGAACTCAAAGTTCTAGTTTGTGGACTGTTTCTTTAATGTGAATCGAAATGACTCGTAGTATCCTATATCTTCTACCAAATATGATTCAAAAATTAGACATACAAATAGTTCAAGGAGTGAAAATGATCCAATTAACTCCTAGTATAGTAATCATTATTGATTCCAAAACCCAATCATATCCCAAAGCAAGCCCTCGACTGTAATCCCAAATAAAGAAGAGGAGGATCAAGGAAGACGTTGAGGTGAACAGCTGAGATGGCTGCAGAAAAGAAAACAGCCCCTCAATCGAGTCCGATAGCGGACTCTTGTAGACGCCCTATGCGCCTTAGAGGTGGGTATAACTCTGATGTCACCTACCCAAAGGAAGGGGTTTCAAGGCTTCAAGAACCTTCGAAACAGTTGAACCGATGAAGGTATATTTCCGCTATGAATATTCAAGAAGCACGAAAGAGAATATAAATACCTTCCTTTGATTGCAGTTTGCAAGCATGAGTTCAATATACAAATGATTATGTATAGTTGTACTTAATTCTACAACAGAGTTCACTACGGGGCGAAGACATTGTACTGTGTATAAAATCACAAAGGCCACGTAGAAAGAATGAAAGACGGATTACACCTAAAACTACATACAACGCCAGATTGGAAGGAAGACGATGCTCTGATAGTCCAAGAAGCCGGTGGAGAAATGAAGTGGAGAGGGACTAGCATAATATGAATTTAAGACCTTGGGGACTAATTACCCAAGTCAGAAAAGAATCTGTATGTAGTTGGGAAGGGCAAAGCCCTAAAAGGGCTATATAGCCAGATGATGATGGAACAGTTTACCACTTTAGTGGTTAATCAATTTCCAGAAAATAGGAATAATAATTCCAGTTCGATGGACAACATCCGAAAACTTAATTAACATCTTATAGATAGTTAATACGAACCTAAACAAACGCCTGGAAAAATAGGTTGGATTGTTATACGTTCTAAAAACTGAACCGAATTGAGGATTGAACACATCTTTTGTCGTTTGCCTGCAACATAAAAATTTTTCTCATGACTCACTGTAGAAATCTGTCGTAGTTAAACTCCATTTTGATCTTTTTTCGTGATGGGACATAAAATACTCACAACAAATAATTTCTTTCATCGTCCCAACGCTTGATTTCGTCGGCGGATTCAGAGCATTCCGACAAATCTTGATATTCTTCTATTAACTGAGTGAGAACCTGAAGCCAGTTGCTGTCGGTTTTGAAGGCAGAGTTGTTTAACGTTTTTATTTCATGCTGAGAGAATAAGAAAAAAATTTATGTGATTCAAGTATAGTGTTGTTAAAGTTTAGCGGCTGTTGTGTATCATTCTACTGCATACACTTAACTTTTTTGGGAGTTTTAAGTAAACGGTTATCGCAACGGTAGGCATTTATGGTGGGGTTTGAGCTGTTGGCATCATATACAGCGCTGATTCACTGTTAAGTTCTACTGTATAGCTGCCTGAGCCATCTCAATCAAAACCCCTCACTATCAAATCCACTTTCCTCTCTTCAGTCCCAAGTTTCTTACAATTCGATTCTGATTCTACTTTGATGATGCCAGCAGCTCAAACTTGACAAAATGCCGGAAGTATTTCTCTTACAGACGGTGTGTTATTCAGTATAATATAAAATCGTGATTCTTCTCCTTTTTTTTTTTATGTAATTAGCGCCTTACAAGGAGTAAGGCTTCCGCCATTACTCCTTTCACTCAATCAATCAATGATTACCGTTAGCTCGTGAATTATGGCTCCAGTTCGCCATCCGTGTTCGAGGGTTGCGTCTGCTAAGTCCGAATAAGGATGGTCACCGAAGTACAAGACCTCACACCCTACCCAGCCTGTGATTTCCTTCAACTGTCTTATGGTTCCCTAGTTAAGTAAAAGAAATTTTATTATTAAGCGAATTCGTCAGTTTTACTGTTAGGACCAGCACCGTAACTTAAACTCTGAGCCGTTTATTTTGAAAAGAGGACATGTACATTTTTAGTTATAAATTGTTTACCCATAAAAAATTCATGACATATATAACTACCATTATCTCCATATTTTTCACAATTCTCTGTGAATTAAACAAAGACTACTATCTGGTGCTGGTATGAGGTGGGGGTCGTGAATCAGCATCACTGTTTGACAATACAAAGAGACCAAACTTATTCCTAAGTAGTTGAAAGCTGCAAGCACATCAGATTCAGAAAGAACCTGCAGAAATTTCCTCCAAATGTTAGTGAGGGTCCTACAGGTGATAATTTGTACGAGTGGGTTTCAAGCATTCTCGGGCCACCTGGTTCAGTTTACCATTATTTCCGACCAAAAAAAATAAGACTCGTCCCACTTTTAAAATAAACGGTTCAAATAATCAACAATCTAATGTCGAACGACGTTAGTTCTACCTCACAGTAAATGACTCCTTTTTTTAACTCGGTTACGCGATCCCAGAGAGTTGTGTTTAAATTCTTGTCGAACATTCTGATGGGTCTCGATTCGTCGGTGAAAAATTTCGGTTTCCTAGCTTGAACTATAACTATATCAAAGAAGTCCATCCAATCACTTCCAACTATCAAATTAAGTCCTTTGTTTCTGGAAATCAAAATAAATATCTTTCAAAAATTTTAAATTAGTCTTAATAATATTAATATAATATAATAAGTTAGGGAAGTCTAATCACACATCAGAAGATGCGGTCATTTTCCGCGGTATTTCACCCCAAAACTATTAGAACTCTAAAAAGGTGAGTTTAAGGTGGTACGTTCTCTTCTGGTAGACTTGAAAAAGGAGAAACTGGATAAGTTAAGATGGAAAATCAAAATATAGTCTACAGAAATGAAGGGATGAGCAAACGATGAAAAAGAAGTGGTAGGCAAGATCATGAACCGGGACTAAGCGTGAAGATAAGCTAAACTCTCTCTATACAACCCACAGGTCTACTCCAGTACCTGAGAGAAGAAGAGATGAAAGAAAACAAGGAACAGAAGACCGAATAGAGAGAAATCAGTCATGACCACATGAAATAGACAGCGCCACATAAATCTACAGAAGGAAATGACTGCACCTTAAGAACTAGACCCGAGGAGGATGAATAGAAATAGCTGTACAGTAATGACTATACAGTTCAAGCTTCGAAGTATGAAAATCTGACTCAAGACCACTTCAGTCTTCCGTATAAAAATACTCACACAAACTGATAAGGACTATTCGTGATCAAAAATAATTTTTTATCAGCAGATCTAAGCCTAGTCAGCAGTTTCCTAGTTTCCGGATTTTCTTCTAAATATTTTGACGTGTTTTCCATGACTTCTTTATGCATGACCGGATGTATACTGCCAATAGAACTCTGAAAAAAAAAATTAGTTTCCTATTTTAAACGAGTCAATTTGACTCAGTGTTAATTCTAAACAAATCATCTCCTCACCCTAACATCGCGAAACAATATCTCAGGATGATAGTCGATTCGTTTCCTTTCGAAATAGTCGGTTATGCCACATAGTAAGCTCATTTCCGGTCTAGAAAACAAATCCGCGAGTTGATACAATTTACTGAATCCCTGAAAGAGAAAAATGAAAGAGTCAATCAATAATTATCGATTAGGGTTCGAGGACACCCCAACAGCTCCCCAATTAACACGACACATCGAAAACATTTTCTAAACAACGGACCGAGTTACCCATTCAAAAGCTAAGTATAGGTGACAATATAAATAAAAAGGAAATTAATTACGATTCGATGGGAATGAAGCCACAGCAAAGTGTTTTGGAGTTTGATTGATGTTGAAGTGGGGGTGGAAGGAGTTGGGGGTGACCTAATTACAAGATTTCTTTGGTTTTGTGTTGAAATAATTTGATGTTTTCCCTTTCGACCTATTAGGTCCTCGGTGTCTGGTTTTCTTTTGTTAGAACTGAATCACCAACAGCAGTTGGAGAGATTAATTCCGTACAGAAATTGTTAGAGTCAGGCGTCGGCAACCTCGTGACCTCTCCCAGACTCACCGAGTGACCCATTTGATAATATTAAGTCATGCACTTGACTTTTCCTCGAAATTTGAATTGCAAAATACATCATGAAACATAAACATGACGACGCCTCCTTTGAGAAAATACATAAAAATAAATCAATTTGGAATAAAAATGGCGACTAACTTTTGAAACTGATTACTGACATATTCTTTGTCAGACCTCATTTCATAAATAATGCACACTAGAATAAAGAATTCAATTCAGATTCTTCATAAGGAATGCAATTAAAAATTATAGGACACTCCCGGACAGACTGTTTCAAAAATAATGCACACTTATATGAAAAAGTTACTAATATCAAATTTGAGTGGCTAATCACTCCATAAGTAGCACACATTTCCTGCTAGAATTTGAATTTATGAATAACACAAACCTCCAGCAACAGTTCATTTTGTAAAATAATGGACATTTGTCTAAAGAACGGGACTCATAAATAATGTACACCATTATGAATAAATCATTTTATAAATACATGACACTTTTAAAAATAATTCATGTCACAAATACCACTGTTACAGAAGACGTATAAAAATTCAAAAATTAGAATATTCAAATTTATTCTTGATAAAATTCATCTTATATCATCCCATCAAACAGAACCTACTTTTGAACTGTTACATTTAAAATGATTTTAACTCCTCTCTCCCATGGGTTGCTGACACCTGATCTAATGTTACAACACTTTGACTCACTTTGAGTTTTGATTTTGTTTTCAACTCTAACATGTGGACGTCTGCTCTAGCCCTCAGCCAATACTTGACCAAAAACAGTCAAACAAAGGTTTCCCAGTTATATAAATTTTTTAACGGAGGGACAAGCCAAATGCACATCTTAACACCAACAATAAACAAAATCAGTGAATACAATAGAAATACACAAAAATATTTGATTAGACCACAATAATGCAAACTACTGATATAAAAAATTGTGCCATGATAAAAACCCAAATTACACAAATGCTATACATCCACAACTGACTTTTCATGGTTAACAACAAAAAATAAATAAATAAATCAATATTACCACCTGATTTTGATGACAAAATTTTTTGCAAAACCCACAAGCACACACACAAGCACATTTAAAAAAGTCTATTTCGAGCATGAACAAATGAGCACACCATCTTATTGCAAAAAATCTAAACCCAAAGCTTCTCATCAACCCCTAACACAAAATAAACAAAATCCACTGCCAAAATAATTTTCAACTCCCAACCACCAAACAAATGGACATCCAAACAAAATAAATAAATGAATAAATAAAATGTTAGTGCAACAATTATGAATGGTTTTTGTTTTATGTTTTACCAAAACAGATGTGACTGCCCCAGAATTCGGATTAAACCAATTGGTTTCTTACCACATAACGGGTCTGGACGACGGTAGCAACATATGAAATAAAAAAAATTAAAACTCGTAAGTAAATAAGTAATGATGAAACAGGCTTTTAGATCACAATTTGATTAAACTGTTAGAAGAGGGAATAACATGAAAACAAAAATTACTTCCAAAGAGTGAAAATTTGAGAAAGAACAGCATGACAACAGGTTTTTTGTAATTTAGAATGATATCAAATTTTTTATGTATAAACCAAATACTTATATAAAACTATTCATCATATTTCTGTGATTTGTTAAAGCCTATTTCTTCACTTTACTAAAATGAAAGGCAACACTGTTTGACATAAATCCATCAACATATAATTAAAATAAATCAAAACCAAGCACATCTTTAAGTTTAAAGTAACAAGAAGTGACAAAAATGCTTCGAAATAACACCTGACAATTATCTATATAAAATAGGTATAGGTATATATAGTCCTTCATTTCTGATATAAATCTCACAATTGAAGACCAACTCAAGAAAGTTAAAAAATCAAATAAAAGAAATAAACCCACACACACACTTATGTTAATACAAATACTTACACCACCAAATTTTTCCTTTGCTTCGACATAAGCAATCGGAACAACTCTATTTTTATACAATTTTATAACTTTTTCATCAGGCACAGGTGTGCTTCCTTTATAGACAGTTCCTAATTGGATTTGAAGAAAGGAATCCAATTTCATGAAAAGACCTTTTTCAATATCATAATGAAGTCCTCTTATGGCAAAGTCTGGATTGTACTGTAGTTCCAAAATTTCTTTAGGATACTATACAAAAAAATAAAAGTATAAGTTACATAATAAGTTAATCAAGTTGCAAGTTGTTAGATTTGAGATTAAAAGAAAATTTCTTATTAACTTCTTGGGTGGGCGTAACACTTGCATACCGTGAATTTTTTAACAAGAACTTCCTTCCCCAAATTGAATAACAGGCAATCCATTGAAGGCTTATAGCAAGCCAGAGTATAATCATAATCGAAGCCATAGACAGAGATTTCCTTTAAATCTAATTCGTTACAAGCGAATACTCCGTTGGGGTTGACATCCCTTGGAAGTTTCTTGGCTAAAATAAGTCATCAATCACAATAGTTTAAAAATAGACTTTCAACGTAAAACTAGGGTTTAAAAATAAAACAAAGCTTTCCTGTGGCGTGGGTCGTTTTTCAACAACAAATCACGCTCTATCTGAGAAGAGTTTCCGCGAAAAAAATCATTCCTAATTAAGTTAGATTGATTTTCAAGGTTCTCGACGTTACCGGGAAAAGATAAAATTATGAATGAAAAAAGAAACATACATGTGCAGGTGGCTTTTGCCGCTGCATAAACGTCCTTTAACTTTGCAGTTGAAAGGTTCTTTATTACAAATTGATTCCATACTTTTAAGAATTCTTTATCCCCGAATAAAGGTCTTTTTTTTAAAAATCCACTGGATTGGGCACAGTATTTCAAAAACATTCCGTGGCACTGTTGCCAACCTGCGATCGGTTGGCGACATAATTTCCCCGCGCGTCGAACTTGTTAAGGGATGTCGTTTGGCGGTTTGAATCGGACGTTGTTGAAACCGACTTCTTTTCAGAGCCATGAGCTCTTTCTTTTTTTATTTTACTCCAAATTTAGGAAGTTGTGTGAAGATTTTTATTTCAGTTTCAAACCGTTGTGTTATGTTGTTTACACAACTTAATCTCAAACAAGTGATCAAGAGTTAATTCATTTGATTTGTGTTGGTTAAATTTTCTACCAATATGGAGTCATCCTCATGCGTCTGGTGGGTAAATTTTGAAAATGATTTTTACTTTATTATTTTTAGTAAGAGATGTCAAACATAATTGAAACATATATTTAAACAATTAATGCGTTCATTCTGATTAACTGACCAAATGTCATGGACGCCTTTTTCAAATTATTTCCTGAAGTGAGGATATGGAGGAAATGTGGGCAGGTTGAGACACATTAGGGTTTGCAGAATTCAGGATTGTAATTTGTAATATTGTTTTTATAGTTAATCATTTCCTCTCCAACGCAGTATTATTATTGTGTTTTCAGTTTTATTTTTATCGATTTTCTCCTCAAGTTTCAACATTTAAATGGTTGTGCACTTTTAATACATAAACTTTTCCCATTACAGTTATTGCCACCACCCTCCATTTTGTTTTTTTTTATAGCAAAAAGATCCTTGGTACTCAAGCTTTTTCCTTCCCAAGCCAATTTTTCATTGTGACCATTGTGACTAGGCCACACGACTTATTAAAAAAAAAGATTTTACAAGTCCGGCTTTCGACGCATACAGTCCACCCTCAATGGCATCATCTGTATGTATATCTGTCAGTCTGTTTCTATATGTATTTTCTGTAGATTGCTTTATTAAGATATGTTAAGTCAAATATTGTGAGCAGTTTCTGAGCACAGGCCCGAACATTTTCGTACTGGTCAGGAACTCTAGTTCAGACTTAACAATGAGGAGTCGACCTTTCACAAATTTTCGGTTTCCACTGGACCACTAGACAACTCATTTGAGCTTTGTTTTGAGCTGCAGTTTGAGTGGCAAGGAATTAGATTATTTCAAAGAATTTGATGATTTACACTTTAAGAAAATTGTTAACACCTGTTTCATGTAAATTTTATGACAAGATCACTGACGCTTCAAAGACAAACCTTTGGACTCCATGACAAAGTAGAAGTCTTTGGTTAAGCCTTTTACTTCTGATGTTTTACTCATCTTTCATTTTCCATTTTTCTGATTTCTCACCTTCTGTAATTTACAAATATTCCTCTTTGTTGCTGTTCTCTATATACATCCTCTATTTTTCTGTTTCAATTACTACTCTCCTCCAGTTTATTGTATTTTGACCAGACTCACAAATATTTCGTTTATATACTCCTGTGGCTAAGATGCTGCTGTGTTCTAATATACGCTTAAAGTCAAACCAACAGCCTATAAATCATGGGCCTATGTTAAGTTTCTAATTAAAGGTACCGAAACTTGTTCAAAAAATTTCAAATAATTTCACATATGGTAAGTCACAAAATGGACGACCATCTTTGTTTGCTTCGTTTCCATGCATCCGGTCGGCCATACGTAAAGTTTCCATTAAAGAGAACTCACTGGTAATACCAGGAAGAGCAAAAAAATATGTTGTGGCCGTTTCAATTGTTTCTATTTTTAGTTGTCTGAATTTTTTGTTTTTCAATTTTAAGTCAGTTGTAAAAATTGACCAAAAATGGAGTTTTTTCACGTGATCCATTCATTCTGTCTTTCTTTTGAGGGTACTTTTGATGGGTACTGGTCGTCAATAATTCTAAGAAATTTTTTAACTGATGAATGAAAGCGAAAGTCGTCGAGAACATTTCCGTTGCGAATATTCTAGAAGGGTTTTAAGAAGGTATAAACACCAATGGTGAGAGTTTGTTAGGATTCATTCAAATAATTTTCTTAAACCCATTAACGCCTTACGTCCTTAGATGAGGACACTAACTTTAGGATCTTTGTAGTGTCGTTTTACGTTCTCTTTTTGTTTTTAAATTTTAAGTTCCATCCTTTCTTTATAAGTTGGTGCAAGTTTTTTACTTTTTCTTTATAATCAAGAGTTGCAGAATTGTTCCTAATAAAGCAGTAAGATTTTCATTAAGTCGCATCGGTTCAGATAAAATTTTTTTTTCTCACATCCTGTTGGAAGTATCGCTGCTGAAAAAAATTAGCATCTATCACTAGTTTGTTGCTTCTATTATATTTTTCTTTCGCATCCAAAACCCTTTTCTAGCTCTATCACCATGTTCGGCAGGCGACTCTGCATCCTCCTCTGTTCTTCTCGTAAGTTGTTTATCGACTCTTTTAGCATTTGATTTTCCTCCTTTATGAGCCTATTTTGGTCTTTTCATAGTTTTAATTCCTCCTCCATTTCTACCTCATCTCACTTGCCTCCTTCCTCAACTCCGTCAACTCCTTCCTCAGGAGTTTTAAGATTTGGATGATCTAAATAGGCGTTCCTGCTAAATGGGGCGCCTTCATTTTAGGTTGTTTATTTGGAGGTGTTCTTTGTGTGAAATTGCTTCTCTTAAAAGCGCTTCTACCTCCTCCTCTTTTTTTTCCTTTAAAAAGCAGTCCAGAGTCGGAAGGCTCCCTGTCCTTTGTCTGGGCTACTTTTCCAACTTCTCAGTCCACGCCATAGCCCCAGATTTGAGGGTTCTGTTCGGTTTTGATACTGTGCTGCCAGGAAGAAGAATACCGCAAATCGGTATGTGTTCGCTTAAGTAAAACGCAATTTGCAGCAAATGGGAAAAATTTTTTAAATATGATGTGTAGGATAAAAGAAATAAAATAAGCTAATCCACGCAGGTTTTGTGATACACTTTGACGGTTTAGATAGCTTCAGTGCAGTTAGGGGCTATCTGCTTCCAATTTATCGAGGAGTTGTGTCCTTTTTCCTTTGCACGATTTGGGTTTAAGTTCACCATTTTCCTTGTTCGTTGAGTCTGTGTTATGCGAATTTTCAAAATTGTTTTCTTCAGTTTTACCCACGGGAGATCCGTTTAGATATTACTCCGTCGAATCTTTTGTATCCTCGGCAGTCCCCATCAGATTTGTTGAACTCGTTATGTTCGTTTAGTGAATAAAAATCATTAAAATTTGCGAATGGCACTTAGTCTTAATTGACAGTAGGCAGGGTAGCCAGCTCGAAAAAAAAATTAGCGGCCACTCAAGATGTTACCGAACAAAGCCATAAAAAAATTATCATTGAAATTTCAACCAAAACAAAATGAACCACAGTCAAATTTTGTTGTCCATAATTTAGAACAGAATATACGCAATTAGAAAAACAATGGTTTTGTCAAATTTGCAGAAAAAGTGGGTAAAAAAGTCCAATTTTTCAGTCATTCTTGTTTGTATTTTGGGAAATTCATGATGACCATGTGATATGAAACTGCAAAGTTTCGGGAAAAAATTTACAGAACATTTTCGATTTTTTAAAATGCGTTAATGGGGTGAAGTCATATAATCTCATGTACCTTAAATCTCAACAAGGTGCCCGGTTTTTTTCTGTTAAATATTGTAGCCAGAAAACTGTATAGTGCTGTTTGATTCACTAATATCTGTGGAACATTTTTGTTTTTTGAGCAAAAGTAGCTGGAAAAAACTGTTGTCGAGAGTTCATTAAATTACCTCCGCCTCATTAAGTTTGAATTATTAAATAAGTAATACATAAATTTACTGATTTATTTTGTTTTCATGAAATTTTAAATAAAATTATTTTCCATCCAAGGCGGGATTCGTATAATGAGCTCTCACCAAACTGCTGATATCTATAGAGGGTAATGAAACAACAACGGGTTAAATCCAAAATGGTTGTAACATTTGGTAAACCTTACTTTTTATGTAATTATTACTGTTAGTATCATGATTCGAATTATATTATTCCAACATTGTAATTTGTGACCAGATGTAGCCGAGCTCCTCGATAATCTCAGCCATTTTTCAAAATTTGAAATTTGTTTGCGAGCTGCAACTGAATGCGTATTTTTAAGATAAACAAATAAAATTTTTTTTAGTACTAACTTATTAACGTCACCTCAGCTACAGATTTTGCCGGTTTCTAATTGTTTAAGAAATATTTATAAATGATTTGAAAGTCTTCTATTTCTGATGTTTCACTAATCTTTCATTTTCCATTTTTCTGATTTCTCACCTTCTGTAATTTACTAAAATTCCTCTTTGTTGCTGTTCTCTATATACATCCTCTCTTTTTTCTGTTTCAATTACTACTCTCCTCCAGTTTATTGTATTCTTGACCAGGCTCACAAATATTTCGTTTATTTACTCCTGTGGCTGAGGTGCTGCTACGTTCTAATATACCCTTAAAGTCAAACCAACAACCTACCACACCCAACCAATCATCATGGGCTTATATTAAGTTTCAAATTAAAGATAGAGAAACTTGTTCAAAAAATTTCAAATAATTTCACATATGTGGTAAGTCACAAAATGGACGACCATCTTTGTTTGCTTCGTTTCCATGCATCCGGTCGGCCATACGTAAAGTTTCCATTAAAGAGAACTCACTGGTAATACCAGGAAAAGACAAAAATATGTTGTGGCCGTTTCATTTGTGTCTATTTTTAGTTGTCTGAATTTTTTGGTTTTCAATTTTAAGTCAGTTGTGAAAAATTGACCAAAAAGAAAATGGAGACGGTTTTTTCACGTGATCCATTCATTCTGTCGTTCTTTTGACGGGATGGGTACTGGCCGTCAATAATTCGAAGAAATTTTTTAACTGATGAATGAAAGCGGAAGTCGTCGAGAACATTTCCGTTGCGAATATTCTAGAAGGGTTTTAAGAAGGTATAAATACCAATGTTGAGGGTTCCTGACGATTCATTTAAAACCTAGCAGTGGAACAAGAGACATCGAATCGGGTTTGGTGATTTTAGCGTTTTAATTTTGTTTTTTGAAATTTGTTTTGTTTATTTAATAATTCTAGAGCGGATGTTCGGTTTGATTGCGTCATCATTCAAGATGGAGTATTAAAGTTGGAGTGTTCATATGTTGTGAATCGTCGTCGGCGTGGTGGTCAACGCAGGTACCATCAGTAGTAGCAGTCGTAATTGTTCTCAGCTAACCGGTGGACGTGACTGATGATCTTTAAGGTAATTATCAATCAACTTTTTAATTATTTATTATCATATAAAATATCTTAATGATATCAAAACTTATTTATTTATTTATTAACATTCGGGTCGTCAGAAAAATAATCCACGAGGTATGAAAAATTTTTCATTAATTTCCCAGAAATCTCCCGTTTATTTTTTTGCAAAGAATTTTTATTATAATTAAAAATATTAAATGTACTATTGTCCTATTTTGAGGGCAGTCGAGAATTTTAGAATTTTGTTTGAGTATCTCACTTTCTTGGGGGAGGGGGGGTTTAATATCAAGACCCATCTTTTCTTTATAAGTGGGTAAAATTTTTTTACTTTTTATTATTATCAAAAATCCTCAATTTGGCATGGTGTTCGTTTAGATAAGGAAGGATAAAAGCCAAAAGTATAACACAATTTGTAGTAAATAAAAAAAAAATTTTTTTTAAATATTATGAATAGGATAAAAGGAATATAATCAGGTAATCCACGCAGGTTTTGTGATACACTTTGACAAGTTTAGATAGCTTCAGTGCGATAAGGGGCTAACTGATTTTAATTTATCGAGGAGCTGTGTTCTTTTTAGCTTTGTACGATTTGGATTTAAGTTCACCATTTTCCTGTTCGCTGAGTTGTTGTTACGCGAATTTTCATAATTGTATAAAATAAATATATGTAATTCATACGTAATAAGGAAAACAATATTTTTGTCAAAGTTTGCCAAAAAAGTGGGTAAAAAGTCCAATTTTTAGTCTTTCTTGTTTGTATTTTGGGAAATTCATGATGACCATGTGATGAAACTGTGCAAAGTTTCGGGAAAAAATTTAGAGAAATACCATTTTTAAATTTTTTTAAATGCGTTAATGGTTGAAGTCATGTAATCTGATGTACCTTAAATCTCAACATGGTACTCTGTTCTTTTCTGTTAAATGTTGTAACCAGATAACTGTATAGTGGTATGGATCCAAATTGGATTCACCAATATCTGTGGAACATTTCTTTTTGTTTTTAATGTTTAGAAATGATTCAGGAAATCTTGATTAATTAAATTAAACCTCAATTCGCATTACTGTTACACATTACAAGTGTTCAGGCCTGAATCCGCCCCTGGCCAATATTTATTTGTCTGTAAAAAAACCTTTGTTTTAATTCCAAGAAAAAATATATTTTGAGAATCGCAATCCAACCATCGTCGGATTCAGTTTATCTTATTTATCCCTTCGTTTATTATCGATAGCCTTTTGCCGGTCCTTCGCTCCATTCCTTTTCGAACCCAATCCAATTTTCATAATTTTTATCCTTAATACTGTTACTGAAACAGCCGGTATTATTGTAACCCTAAGGTAGAACAAAAGTATAGTAAAGTATCTACAACAACAGGACTAGGTCATTACGCCATGAAGGTATCTAGCTGACCGATGTGGCTGGAGTAGTAGAGTAATAATGCACAATAATACAGTGTGAAATAGCTACAATAATTCGACTTTGAGTATATACACGATATTAAAAATAATGATTAAAACAGACGCCATTTTACTAGAACGGATGTAACGGTAACTATCTCACACTGCCAGTCAGTCTGCCATAAGACTTATGAATTGCACTTACCAAGGTCACCACAGACATACCTAGTATTCACAAATCGGGTCACAAAGTTTGACATCCCTCTTTCAAAGGTCCAAAATAGAAATAAATAAATAAAAAATTTTTATTTTTATAAATTTTATTTAAATTTTTTTACCATACATACTGCGAATTAAAAATTAATAAAAATTACGGTGTATTTCTTCAACGTTTTCTCGTTTTCAATATTTGTAAAAAAAAAGTCTCTTTTTATGCGAATTAATGTAAAAAATATGATTTCTGTATCGAGGAATGCATTTCTCATCGACGATTTTATTTATTTATTTATTTTATTCGACGTTGAAGAAATCACATTGAAAAAAAAATTTTCTGTAGAATATGGGAGAAGAAATATCACTTTACGATATAATTAGGGTATACCGGAAACCATAATATTAATTATATTTTGTTATAATACTACGATTAACTAAAAAAAATTTTTAATAATATATTTAATTACCGCAAATTATGATTTATAATAATAAAACCCTTTTTTTTGACAAGCTTTTCTGTTTGCTGTGTTTTCCATCATTTCATTTGCGAAAAGCGATTTTTAGATTTACCCAATCGTGAAAAAGAATTTTTTTATTTGGTCGAAAATCAAACGAATTGGGGGGTTCGTTTGATTTTCAATTTTTAAAATTAGGTTTTGTTTTAAATATTAATTTGATACATTATCACAGCTTAAAATAAAATTAAAAAGCTCAAAGAAAAATAATTTTTTTGTAGTACCGTAAAACGGGGTTTTGTTCTTCAGTGGTTTTTTGGTTTTCTCGTAATCTCTGGAGGGGGCTTGTCAATTTTTTTCAGGTGGCTGAAAGCTTTGTTTGATGTCAACATGCTATAACCCATTAGGTTGAGTAGTCGAGTGTGGAAGTTAGGTCAATCACGACACAAATGGCTGTTAGTTGTGGTAGCAATCTACACAGTTTGGTTGGAATTGTATATTGTTTTGTATTTATAGCTGACTTCAGTTTTAATCCCTTTTTAGGATTTTGGAGATGGATGGAACTCTCAACCATAACTTCGGTAGTTAGACGCTTTAACCACTCACTATACCGCTGTATAAACAACCACTTGAGAGACCAATCCGAACTTATAGGTATGTATCAAAGTCTCATAATTAGCATTTGTGTCTAATTATACATCAAGTTCACCATAGGTTATATCAGTAGTAACCTAATGGGTTAGTCCTCTCCTTAAGAAAACCCAACCAACCTGGATTGTAGGTTAATGCCCTTTTAGTATAAAACCAATGAAGAAACTTTTGTATAGCTTCACGGATTTAAATGACCGAAATTATTTAAATATAATTTAAAAACAAAACAAAATGGAAGTAACGACTGAAATCATTTCTGTTAATAATATCAAACTCCTCTTTGATCTACTGTAATTGTTTCCCATTCTTCATTAACGAAAATAAAAATTTCTCTCTCTCTCATTCTCTTACCCTGTCATACATAAAAAATTTATTATCCTAAAAAGTAAAATAAATAAATAAAGAAAAAATAAATAAGAGAAAGAAAAGTCAGGTAAAGCATCATCGCAACCAGGTACGACAGCAAACACATATAATAATGACAAGTGAAGAATTGATGATGACCCGTTTCACGGTATTAATTAATTTTTTTATTTATGTAAAGAAAAGAAAGCAACATCCATTTTTTTTCAAAATGACAAAAATTTTTTTTTTGTAAATATTTTTTAAATACTTTTATCTACATAAGCTAAATATTATTGCAAAGAAATTTTTTTAAAAATTATTTTATTCAAATTTGGTTTAATTAGCAAGACTTTAATTAAATATTTGATTTCGTTTATTTATTTATTAATTAATTTTATTGTTTCACCCGCACAGAAATTAATTTTCATTTTGTAATAATAAGCACAACGTCACTTATAGCCGACAATTTTCACATAAACGATTTATTTATTTATTTATTTTTGAATAAATTAGTTGAGGTGTTAATTTATCGATTTGCCGAGATGATCGTGTTTGGGTCAATTAGTTTTGGTTTGTTAGTCTGGGTTTTTAGCCCCGATAACTGTCATAATCTGAATTTGGGGAATTCCCCTGATGACGTCATATAGAACTGGGACTTGAGACACTTACTGTAGTGTCATAGGAAACATGAAGCGATTGCTTACACGCCCACAGCTCATACTTTCATACAGTTGGGGTACACCCATCAAAATAAAAATTCGGCTGTTGATGGGTTAAATCAGTGTCCTCAATTCATGGATGATTAATTACGTCACATCCGATTTTCTTTAGGTTTAATAATTCTCCAAATCAATAGCAACCTCACTTCCAATAATAATTATAATCACGTCTGATTTTGATTATATATCTTACTGATCCATTAATATTTTCATTTAAAGCTTAGAAAGCTCACAAGCTGATTATTTAATAAAGTGGCTTGATAGCTTTTTAAATTAATTGTTTGCCCTAATTTCAATATTGCACCAAGTATCAAAAATAAATCATAGCTACGTCCTCGACATAAATAAATAAATAAAACGATTTTGAGATCTTAAAATCCCTCAAATAAGATTTCTTAATTATTAAAACAAGCGAAATCAGAAGACAAAAAATTTTCTTAAATGTCGAATTACCGCACGACACAAAAAAGAAAAAAAGCTTACAAAATTGCTTACCTATCGAATATTAATGTTAATTATAATCATAAATAATAAATTAATAAATAAACAACAATTTGTTTTCATTCAACAGTTATACTCATTCTTTCGGCGTTTCTTTCTTTTTTTAATCAGGAATGAAAGTAATAAATCATTTAATTGTTCTTGATCGGGATTTGATTTTGTTTGTTTAGTGTTTCTTCTGAGCTCTGATTGAAGATGCTGATAGAATCTCATCAAGATTTTCGTCGATTTCATCTTCGGCCGCTTCTGAAATGAGCAAACATGGGAAGGAATGAGTATATACGATCCGAATTTAGTTAAGGAGTAGGAAAGGATGTGGAAGGTTGGTTGTTCAGGTAATTTTTGGTTTTTAAAACACAATGTGCACTAACCAGCGTGGAGAAATTCCAATTGGTGCCTCCAGTCGTGTTCGGTTGGATCATGCTCAGCTTCATCGTCCATAGATATGTCGCTGACTAAAGGCGGCCTTTGGCTACTTCCACATTCTAACAATTATTCAAGCTTGTTAGTAAGCAACACTATTTATTTCGAAAATACATTTTGGAAAGGTAACAGTAATTTCTTTTTGTTAAACTAAATTTACAGTTTGTATGCTTCAGGATTTGACAACGATAATTTTTTTTAAGCAGGCTGTGAGTAACAGCAGCCTTTACGGTAAATCTAAAAACATTGTAATGAAGCAAAACAAGATGTGGAACTTGGCTGATACACGGTAAACTGAGTAATAACAAGAAATAACTACAAAAACGTTTGCAGGAAGCTCAATCATGACATCAGTTCAAAATTATCGAATTTGAAGTAAACAAATATGGCGGTCGATGAAGATTTGAACGAAACGAAATCAGGTGAGGGTCTTATTTAATAATATTTACCAAAAACATGAAAAAATTACGAGAAAGTCAATAAAAAATCGTTTAAAAAAGTTTTTCGGTTACGAAAATTACCCATCCATCGTGAAATCGATTCAAAACGAGGGAATTAATGAAAACAAATATGGCGGCTGATATAGAGCGCGTTCAGAAATTCATCTTTCATGAGAATAACGGAATCGAACAATAGACAACCGAAGTTTAGTTTTGCATAATTAATCTGTCAGAAATGAAATAAGATTAATGAATTGAGTATTAAAATATGAAGTGAATAACGAAATAATTAAAATTGGTTTGTGAAAATTAAATGAGGATTTCAAAAATGTATTTTCAAAACAAACTAAAATTACTAAATCGCAGCGACGCACACCAGCACAAACTAAATTAAAAGCCCATTTTCAGTAACATCTTAAGCTTTATTCGATTAGTTAATTTAACATTAAGATTGCTCCCTTAGGCTTTAAGTGAACAAGACTAAAATCAGTAATTGACTAGTTAATAGAGATCTAACCTAGAGAGTCTAAAACTCAAGTGATATCATCAAAGCAAGAAGTGGTTTTATCATAGTTTCCATCTCTTTTAGATTAATATTTGTTAGTTAAGAAAGTTAATCTCGGCTAAATGTTTTGATTAATCCAAACCTAACTCATGCATCTGATTATGTCTCTTGATAAAGCTCATCACTACAGATTTTTTTGCCCCTAGTATCAGTCATGCTAATTACTTTCCTCTCACTTATTTATAGTTTGTGAATAATTTTTGTGTTTATATTAACCTTTTTGGGTTGCAGACGCAGGCTCGGTGTCATCCTTTTCTCCATGAGACGCTTGATCTTTATCTGGAAATAAAAAAGAGGAAATTAATGAAAATGCGGTAAATGGTTTTAGAGGTGAGTTTCACATTTAATGCTCTATCGTTTCGTTTACCTTTCTTCGGTTGTAAAACGGCTAAAAGTAAAAGTTATGTTGATTATCTAAATCTATAATATAAATGATTATCCTATATGTTGCCAATAATCTGGACTAATTTGAAACAGCAAAATGAATTTGTTTTATTTTGTCCGTTGATAAAAAAAAATTGGAAAACAAAAAGCAGATGGATGTTTAAAGAAATAAGTTCATTTAATAAAAAATTTGTAGTTGAAATGACCAACAAAAAACGCGCAGACACCATTGACATGCAGAGAACATTCGAGAACATGCTGTGGCTTTTTTTCAGGCATATTGTGACAGACATTTAGGTGAATTTTTAAGTCGTCATCCGACATGAGAGATAATTGTAAATCTAAGTTTCTAACTTACATAACCTTGATTAGGTTTCGGTGTTTTATGTTAACTTACACATCAGGTGATGCTGTTTTAGTAACAGTTACAACCTTTGTT
The DNA here is from genome assembly GCA_016920875.1 of Columbicola columbae. Lineage (NCBI taxonomy): Eukaryota > Metazoa > Arthropoda > Insecta > Psocodea > Philopteridae > Columbicola > Columbicola columbae. Next base: position 2,333,037 of record JADMLL010000011.1, on the reverse strand, counting down.
TCTGTATTATTTTGCTGCCTGCTTCTTATAAGACCATGTCAGTGTGGAAAAAAAATTGAGATATGGAAAAAAAAAGCTCTAGTTAAATAGAGCTTATTTTTTAAAACTAAAACTAAAACTATATAGTCTAATAGTAAATATAAATTATAGTTTAAAATTTAAATCGGGAAATAAATTGATAAAAGTTTCACTATTTAAATAGCAAATTGAGCCATGGTATTGTTTTTGACTGGTGCTAAACAATTTTTTTTGGTATAACAACCTTAATATTATAAAATATTGAATTGGTTTTATTTTGGTGAGTTGGATAACATTAATGTGACCTGATTCAGGAGTGACCAACCTTTGTACTTAAGGGTTTATAATACCGGTCAAGTGCCGTAGACCATATATAAGTTTGTTAGTACTTTGATATTATTCATGATTTACAAAATGTACAAAGAAATTTCAAAAGGTAACTTTTTGAGATGCAATTAATATTCGTATTTTTATAAATTTTTAAATTATATTTACTATAGGGAGATGAAAATGAAGATTTGATCAAATCTCTAAGGTAGATCATTAGTTTAGGAGAAATGTTGTAAAAAAGCTCTGTTGGGTGATCATCCTAAAGAAAGTAATGACTTGATTAAATCTCTGAACTGTTTTAGTGAAAAGATAAAACAATATATTTTAGATTTTAAGAGTATTTATTTATTTATTCCACTTTTATTCACTAAACAACTCTGATATTTAATTAAGTCACTTTTTTTCTATGGAGTAATCACCCAACAGAATTATTATAGCACTTTATTTAAATTGATATCTACCTTTGGAGTTTGGTCGCATCCATGTTTTCACCATTTCCCCATGGTATGTCTAATATTAACACTAAAGCTCTTGTACACCTATACTAATCATACCTGTAAAGCAGTCAGAATGACCTCTTTGGGTTATCTAGTGTTAAAATCATTTGCACTGAACTGGATTGACAGTTACTTCATGGGTAGGTTGTGTTTACTTGTATGCAGTCTCCAATACAGTCACTTAGTCGAGGTTTAAATCTTGATTTTATAGTATTCATGGTTGAGCACAATGATTCAAACAAGTATGTGGAACCAAAAAACGATTTTAGTTTATACAATCCTTTGTTAAAATATTGAAATTAATTTTGCACGACCACCATATTCTACAATTTAAGTACAATATAGGGTTTCGACACCGTTAAAAAGGCCTGTGGGCATTATATATTTCTATAGTTGGAAACTCCTGAATCAACTGAATAGCTACTGCATAACATTACAAAATGGTGACTGTTACTGGTGGTTACTAACTCGTGCTCACAATTTATTATAATTTTATATAAGCACCAAAATAATTTATTAGACTTGTAAAAGATGTTGGTATTTTGATAGTAAGTTTGGGAAAAGAGGGTTAAGTATAAAATTTTCATCTTTGAGATGCTGAACTGTTGATATCTATTGTGGTGAATCCTTTTATCAATTTTTTTCTGAATTAAATAAAATTTAATTAATAATATTGTATCGTAAGACTAATCTAATTTTTTAGATTATTAACCATACAGTTTATTAATATTTAAAGAAATAATATTTTATTCCCAATGATTCGTATAAATTATGTACTTAAAAATTTATATCTACAAATTATTTTAATTATACTGTTTGTTAATTAGTATAAATTTTTATAACATAATTGTGTGTTAGTATAAAGTTGTTTTTACTAATATAAATAGTGTTGAGGGATGATATATTGGGTGCAGGGCATGCGTTTTGGCATTACTGTATACTTTGGAGAAACAGAGATTTGGATGACGACTTTTTGATTTGTGTGATTGCAGAAGCTGATAAAATTGAGCTAACCAAAAATAAAAAATTAACTGCAAATAAAAAAATAACGTATAATAAGTTTTAGTTAGTCTACCTGTTAGTTTTATCGAAGAAGAAAACGCTTCGGTTAGAGTTTGGTTAGTGGAGGAAGTAGGATCAAAGGAGCTTGCATATGGGTCACCACCGCCTTCTTGGAATGTTTCGTGTTCGACGTGTTTAAGATAATGTTTAAGTTGTTCCCCGGATAAACCGGTTTGTGTCAGATCTTCCGGTTTCATAACGATCTTACGACGCATCACCCTAGTAAGGTGGACGTTACCCTGTTCGTCTACTTCCTCTTTTTCTATAACGTCCTCCCCAGGTTCTAAAGCTTCAACGTAAGCTTTTAGAGCTTCTTCCGCGTTTGGACCTTTAAATACGACCTTATGAACATCCGGTGCCATTTGGACTGTTCTGTGTACGATATGAGAGTATTGTGACTCGTCGAGGGGTTCGATGGTTTCGGAAACAAATGGTTCCCTACTCCCGATATCGATTTTCTCGTAGTGTAAGGTAGTTTGTCCTGTTTTTCTTCTCAGGTATTCCTCCAGTTCCTCTTTTGTTAATTGGCGACTACCGATTTCTTCAGGTCTTATTACCACTCTTTGTTTTAAAACTTTCTTCATGTGAATATTGCCGTGTTCGTCTTTTTCCTCGATTTCTGTCACCTCATCTTCGGCACCTAGACTCGCGAGATATTCTTGTAAAGCACCCTCTGCGTCGGGGCCGCTGAAAGATATTTTTTGTACGGTTGAAGAACCGTCTGTAGATAACTGTTGACTCAAATCCTCCGGTCGCATTACGACGCGCTGTCGTATTATTCTCTTAATATGAACGTTTCCGTCTTCGTCTACTTCTTCTATTTCTTCGACTTCTGGTTTTAGGTTTTTCATGTATTCTTGAAGTTGTTCTTCCGCGTCAGGACCTTTGAAAACTAGTTTTTGTACTTCTGGTGTCATTTCCACTCTTTGAGATGGTCCCGCTACTTCGTATTGACCTGAGCTTAAGTATTGTTCTAACTCTTGTTTTGTTAATTCGCGTCCTGCTTGGTCTGGTCTGATTACCACCTGTTGACGCAAAATCTTTTTTACGTGGACGTTTCCAAATTCGTCAACTTCTTCCACTTCTGTCACTTCTCCTTCTGGTTTTATAGATGCAAGATACTCTCTCATTTGCTCCTCAGCGTCAGGACCTTTGAAAACTATTTTTGTACGTCTGGTGCCATTTCCACGCTTTGAGATGATCCTGCTACTTCATATTGACCGGAAGCTAGGTATTGTTCTAACTCTTGTTTTGTTAATTCGCGTCCTGCTTGGTCTGGTCTGATTACCACTTGTTGACGCAAAATCTTTTTCACATGGACGTTTCCAAATTCGTCAACTTCTTCCTCCTCTGTCACTTCTCCTTCTGGTTTTATAGATGCAAGATACTCTCTCATTTTCTCTTCAGCGTCAGGTCCTTTGAATACAATTTTTTGAACATTCCCACCCAATTGAAGTACTTCGTGTTGGGTCCGTGAACTTCCTTGACTTTCCATTTGCTTCATATACTCCTCTAATTCTTCTTTGCTTAAGCCTTCTGGTCTGACTACCTTCCTTTCTGTTATGACCTTTCTAACGTGTATATTTCCATCTTCGTCTACATATTCGGATTCCGTTATTTCGCTTTCAGGTTTAACACTTGCCATATAATCTCTTAAAGCCTTTTCTGCGTCTGGGCCTTTAAAGGATACCCTCTCCACTTCTGGAGGCATTTCCATCTTTCGATGAATCATTTCTGTAGCTTCGTCTTGTCTGGTTTTTCCCGGCTGGACCACTACTCTTTGGCGTATCATTCTAGTCACGTGAACGTTTCCGTGCTCGTCGACTTCTTCAGTTTCTTCGATTTCTTCTCCTGTGTTTAAACCTTTCATATATTCATCAAGAGCCTCTTGAGCATCGGGACCTCGGAAGACTACTTTTTCAACTTCAGGTACCATTTGAAATTTTTTGTGCACTATGTGTGAGAATTCTTCGTCTTGTAGGGGTTCTATAATTTCAGAAACAAAAGGTTCGATGGTTCCCATTTCCAGTTTTTCACGATAGGCTACAGTTTTCTCTTTGGCATTTTTTAGGTACTCGTCAAGCGCTTCTTTTGTTAAGTCTTTTAGGTTAACCTGATCTGGTCGGATGAGAACTCGCTGACGAAGAACTTTTTTAACGTGAACGTTTCCGTGTTCATCGACTTCTTCCATTTCTACAATTTCTCCAGCAGGTCCGAGGTCTTTCGCCCATTCCTCGAGCGATTTCTTTGCATCAGGACCTTTAAACGTAACTTTTGTACTTCAACCCCTTGTTCTGTTCTTCTTTGTCCGGCTAACCTTGTTACAAAGGGGTCATCACCTCCCACTTGTAAATTTTCTAACCAGTCGTCTGCTTTGGCAGCTCCTAAATCTATAACCGACTGACCGGAAGCCAGTAGATCAAGATTATCAGTGCTAGATACCATTGTATTAGAGCCACCACTCGTGAAACTGGATGACATCACTGAATCAGTTTCGTATTGATATGTTGCATGGGTGGCAGTCGAACTGCTTGGGTCTAAGCTCTCCGAGCTTCCCAGCATGAAGTCAGCTCGTGGTGGTGGTTGATCGTCTCTCCCCGACGAGCTGTAATCTCCCGAACTGCTTTCGTGATGTCTCAAAGATGCGCTGAACTCTTCTAGAGAATCGCTCTTGTGACCCAGCTGGGAAAAGCCCAAGGCTTCTGATTTTTCAGGTTTGCTCTTGTATGAGTCAAGACTGACCGTGTCGTCTTTTCCTTCCAACAGGATCTGTTTCTCTTTCGCTTGGATTTCCAAAGAATCGACACTGATCGATTTGATCTTCCCTCCGTTTTCTAATAAGTCTGATTGTTTTGATGTTTCCGGTTTTGTTTTAAAAGCCGGAAGTCCTCCTTTTTTCTCTTCCGCTGCTTCGGATTCCCGCCATTCCTGCATCTTTTTCTTAGTCACGATTTGCGTCGAGTAGGACGTCTTTGCTCCTTTATCTTGTCTTGGATTTTGATGGTCGTATGTTGATTTTCCTCTTAGAGGCATGTCTAATTCCAAATCTGGGACTTTAGCCACCTCTTCGTAAGAATCTCCCCGCCCCATGGATTCTACCTTCTCTATAGCTTGGAGTTCTGAAAATTTTTCTACGTTCGATTGTGCCTGTCTGATTATCTCGTCGATCTCGAACATTCTCTTATCGAAGTCTTCCGTGTCCGATTCTATTTTCTCTCTCATGACTGCCGAAACCGTTTCGCAGCTTTCGGATTCGGAAATTTGACTTTCGTGACCTTCATCTATTTCCGATAAAATGGCTTCTTCTTGTTTTGCTTTCGTTTCCATCGTGACGACGGTTGCGCAGGCATGTTCTAAATTTTCGAATTCCCTCAGACTTGCTTGACTAACGTCGTCTCCTTGACCGCTTTTGCTCGAAGTTCCAAGTTTTTTACTGCTGAGCGAGTCTTGACTACTAGACGATCCGCTCTTCTTCCCGTTTTCTAGAATCTTTTTCTCTATCAGTTCGAATTCTTGCAAGCTGCTCATGCTCACGTCATCGTGATCTCCCGATCTTGTGAAATACTTTTTACCAGCCAATACATCGTAGTCAGGAGTACTGCTGAAGCTGTCTTTGACGCTTCCGAAACTTCCGAGACTTTCCTTTTGACTTCCCATGCTTCCGATTTTACTGCTGCTGTCTAGTTCGTTGATGTCTTCTTCTTTTATGTCTTCGAGGGGAGCTCTTTCGAATTCCATTTCGTAACCATATGCTCCGATGACTTTGGCAGCTTGCTCTCCTTGGAATTGCATTTCCACCCATTTTTTACTTTGTTCGATCTGGGGGTCGTATTCGGTTTCGTCTTTTTCTTCTTTGCCGGATTTTTCTTTAATAGCTCAGCGAATCGTCTTGTGGTGGGTTGGGGAGGACTTTCAGATTCCAGCAAGAACTGATCACTGTCTTCTTCGCTGGGAAAGTATTTAATATCGGTCATTTTGGTGGCGGTTGGTGGAGGTGACACGATTACCTCTTCCTCTTGTTTAACCTTTTTAGGGAGTTTCTTTTTTCGAGTTGCGATTTGAATGCTTTTGCCTTCTGCGTCATTCTCTTGAGCTTCTCGGCCTACTTCCTCTATAATGACGTATTCGTCACTTATATCCGGTTTGTCTAACATCTCGAACGAATCGCTGCTGGGTGAATCTAATGATTCCTTTTCGTCTTTAGTCTCGCTCACTTCTTTCTCTTCAGTTAATGTTTCGTGGAAAAATCTTTTCATTTCCGCTTCCTCTATATTGTATTCTCTTCCTTGATCGGTAGACGATGAGGATGTCCTGCTGGAAGTGGAAGCGGGAGTGTCAGGTGTCTTGGCAACGCTTTTCTTTTCTTTTGTCTCTTCTTCCGTATCGGGATACTGAAATTTTTGAGTCGAAAGTGTAGGCGTGTGTTCTGTGACGGTTATGTTTGGTATGTCCTTTTCTGTATGGTCTTTCCTCTTGAGAATTTCTTTTTCTCCTCTTTCTAATTCGTGTTTTTCTTCCACGGTGTCTATGCTCTTCTGAGACCGTAATTGTTCGGTTGGTTTCTCTTCTTCTACGGATTCTTCAGAAGTCGTTCCTTTGAACTGAAGCTCTGATCTTTCTTCTCTTATGGGACTAACGTGCGAAGCATATTCGTCTCTTCTACTACAAGCGCTGGTGTACTCCATTTCCAGCTCTGTAACACTCGCCTGAGCTTCTGATGAAAATTCCGGGGTTATGTCTTTATTTTCTAAGTCCTCGGGTTCGGGAGAAAGAGGTCTCTCTAAGGGATCGTCTCTTTCTGTTTCGGAAGAGCCTTGTTTCATTAATTCGGAAAGCTCCGAGTCGGGTTGGTCTTCGCTGAAGATGGAAGAGACAGGACGACGTCCGCTTTCGGAATCGGTTCTGCTGATTTGGCTTTGAGGTCGGTCGAAGTCTTTCAGTTCTTCTATTTCTTCTCCTTCGGAGATCTGTCTCTCTTGAGCGTATTTCTCGAAACCAGCTTCGTATGGTTCTTCTCCTTTTTCCGAATCGTCTGCTTCTTTCTTTTCATCATTCTTTACCTCTTTTTCGGTAAGGGATATGTCGTAAACATATTTGTCATCTCCGTACTCTTCTTCGATTTCTGAAATATCAGCTTTTACTCTCTGTGGCCTAGCTTCGGTTACGTTCCACATCATAGTTGGCACGAAGCTACTTGTACTCTCTTTACGTCGGTGCCCTTGGGTTTTTTTCGTCTTGGTCTCAACTTCGTCATAATCTGGAACGTACTCAACTTGGGTCGGACCGTTAGCATGTGATACAGTATCACTTCCTTTCCTGCTAGATGGCTGGCTGTCACTGTCCGTTTTGGATTCATCCACCATGCTTGATTTCCTCGACACTGATGTCACCTGTGTCGATACATTTGATATACCATGTTCGTCGGAGGTAGATGTCGTAATGGTTACGGAAGCAGTTTTCTTATTCATTCCTTGAATTGTGGTCGAAGTACTCATATCGCTAGTGAGTGTTTGAGGTACCTGAGTCTCAGTGATGTCTAATTCTTCGCGTGAGGCTGAATCAATGGATGTAGCACTCATCGTTAGGGATGCGTCCATTTTATCGGAGTCGGTACGAGATAACTCGATAACTGTTCTGACAGCGGATGTGTCCGATGTTGTGGAAACGCTCGTGGACAACATACTACCGGTTTCTTCAAAACTCGATTCGTATTTCTCTCCGATTACGCTCAAGATGGTTGCGCATTCCCCTGGGCTTAAGATAAACGGATATTTTTCTTTGGAAAATTCTAAGGGTTCGAAGACAATCGGTTTGGGCTCTGGTTGAAAGGTCATTTCATAAGATCGTTTCATTTTTTGGGAATGATCCTCAGGTGGAATGGCTTCTTCTCCCGTGGGAGGTGTTCCGTCCTCTTCTTCGGAAGCTTCTCCAGCCCAGCTAACCACATCTGCTTCACTAACTATTTCAAAATCATCGTCCACGGAAGGTTTGCTGGTCGTAGCTGGTGCGGACATCTGTGTCACATAAGCAGGCGGCCGTCCGAACTTTCTACCTGAGCTCTCGTCATCTGAACAAACCGTTGCAGGTGTTTCTATATCCTTATCTAATTCTAAAGCGCTTGGAATTAATGTTTCGGAAGCTTCGCTTGATACTTCGACACTTGCCAAATGACCCGAGCTTTCGGAATCTAAACTTTTTATGCTTTCGCGCGATGACAAAGAACTAACAGCCGTGTGGTATTCCATTGATGTAGCTGGTTTGCTAGAAACATCCTGCGAAAGAGCTGATTCGTATTCGGAGGAACCAGTGGTACCAACGTTACTCGCCATGAGGGCTTCTACATCGGAAGAACACGGCCTGCTGGAAGTATGTTCGAATGACTGATAATGACTTTCGCCGGAACTAGAATATGGTTCAACATCTGTTCCAGAGCGACGATCAGCTTTCATCTGAACATTCAAACTAGAGCTTGAGGAATGTCTGAAAACGACATCTGATCTCTCGGATTTAAGTTCTCCTGGCTTTTCTGCGGAAGACGAAGACAACATATCTTCTCCCATGGGCGGTGATTTCATGGGGTCTTCGAGAGAAGTGCTTCTTTGAGATTCTTCACTGGAGTAACGGGTATCTCCTATTTTTCTGGAAACGAAGCTCTCTGGTGCGCTTAGTTCCAGACCTTCCGTGATTTGAGTTTCCGGTTTTTTGGCACTTGCTTTCGAGGTTTCCATCGTCTTACTACTGGGTGTAACTACCTCTGTCGTTTTTGTCTGGATGGTTTTCGGAATTTGTTCACTTTCAAATTCATCTGTTGTGTGTTCTTCAGTTTTATTTTCCAGTTTTGTGGTAGACATCACTTCTGGTTGTTTTTTCTTTACATGTTCCAGTTCACGTTCCTCTATTTCGGAGTCGCTCACTGTTTCCAACTCTTGTACTTGTTCTGTAATTAGTTTGAATTGAAATTCAGAAGTATCTCTCTCGAATACTTCAACTTCCTCTCGCAACTTGTGTTGCTCGATAAGTTCTTCTTTAGCTGCTTCGAGAGATTCTTTAACTTCGGCAATTGTTTGATCCACGATATCGACATCGTTTAGCTTTTGTGCGGTTTCCTCAGTTTCGTCCAATTCGCCGATCTCTTGTGCGGTCATAGTTTGTAAATTTTCTGGTACCTCTGTGCTTAACTTTGGATAATCTCTTTCTTCGAGGCTTTGCAATTTGCTCATCTGACTTTCGACGGGGCTGATGTCGTTATCAGCACCACTACTTCTTAGATCCTCGTCCGTAATGTCTACACTCGAAGTTGTGGTGCCAACGGTTGGAGTCTTCTTTAATCGATCACGTTGCTTTTTTAAGATGACGCTTTCGATCAGTTGTATATCCTGATCGTCAAGGTCTTTCTTATCGGCTAAATGATGTAAATAGTCGGTCACTTGAGGATGCATCACATCCTGAACACCTTCTTCTGACTCAGTTGCAAGGAAACTAGCTCGGTTTTCAACTTCGAATTGGATGTAGTCGAGAATGTCTTCTGCCAACTCTTTGGCCTCGTCTTCTGTAAGTCTAACTTTTCTTTCGTCTTCATCCTCCTCCTCTTCTTCTTCTTCGTCTTTTTCAATAATAACTTGTTTCTCGATGGGTATGTCGTGCGTGATTTCTTCTGTCTCAAGTTGCTCTTGAACGGGAACTTCCCATACCGTGTCTGGATAATGTTCTTCCGGTGTATAGACATAATGTTCTTTGGGCGAAGCTCCTTCTGATCTGGTACGCTCCCATGCGGTCGGCACTCTGTAATGAGCTTCGATCTCATCATCCTTCTCCCAGATTTGTTTCGACAGGTCTTCCTGACCTACCCACCTTCCGATTCCGGTTTCTCCGATTTCTTTCGGATAAGTTATGTCATCTCCTGGTGAGAATCCTCCCGATTGGGTTCCACTACCGTCCCAGGGAGTATCTCCGTTATCGACTACTCTAGCTTCTTCCGGAGTGACGTCTGACTCCGATTGGGTGTCTTCACTTTCACCTATGCTCGCCGTTTCTATATGTTTCTTAGCAGTAGCTGTGATTGTGATCGAAGGAACTGGTTCATCTTCCCTCTTCTGTGATGTTTTCGTTAATTTCTCTTTTTCGTTATCTTCTGTTTCACTTTTATCCACGTGAGCTTCCTTTAAGTCTAATGTTTTCGGAACTTTATCGACGAGTTTTAATCCCGTTTTTACGGCTGTCGTTATCAGTTTTCCGGAGTCTTCGACTAGGGTAGTTTCTTTTGTTTTCAACGTTTCTTTAACCTTTGTGGTACCTGTTTTCACCAAGTCAGTGAGTAGTGTATCGGGTTTTTTGGCTTCAGGAACAATTTTTTCCTCGACTTGTTCCTTTTTAGGTAATATGTCTTTTTCTTCCGGTTTTCCGGTGGGCTCTTCCGCTTGTGTCATTATTTGTTCGACGATAATTTCTTTTTTCATTTCTTCTTCAAAGAATTTCTTCTTTGATTTCACACCGTCCGCTAATTCGCTCGTTGGAAGTGACATAGATCTCTCGTGTACAGATTTACGAATTGGCACAACTGGAGGTGGTCGTTTGTCAAAGGCCCCTTCAAATATTTTTTTACGTTCGCTTAGAGGAAGAGCAACGTCATCGTCTTCCGTGAACGTGGTGTTGTCATAAGCAACACTTTCGGCGCCGTATTTGGCAATGAATTCAGCTTCAGAATCTGTGCTCTGTTCTTGACTTAGTTTCGTTTCTTCTGTTTTGGTTTTAGCTATAACGGTGGAACCGATTGTAAATTCAACATCTTTGGTTTCCTTTTCCAGGCTAGTGCTTCCGGGAATTACAGTAGTCTCTGTAATTGGAGCACCAGGACTTCTGGACTTCAGTTTGATTTCCAGTTCCGATACGATTGCAGTACCGGTGGAATCTGGCGTAACTTCCATTTGAATAGGTTCTGTGTCTCGATCCGGGCTTTCCTTCGGAACTCCAGATCTCGGTCGTGGTATTGCTGGCATGACTAGCTCTCCAGCAGCGATTTTTTGACTGTAAGATTCGGTTAACGATTTGACTAAGCCGCCTTCCTCAAAACTCTTACGACTTTCCGTTGATTTAAAATCCTTTTCGAATTTTTGTTTTACCGTTTTGACAGAAATAACATCTTCCGTTGTAACTTCTGTCGTTTTTGTGTCAACTTCCGTCGCGGAAACAGTTTGAAGCGCGCTCGGTAACGAGTCAGTCACGGTTTCACCGCTCTGAGATGATGACATTTGTTCCCAGAATTTTTTACGATCGACGTAAGAGGGCACGTCGTCGGATTTGTCAGAAGCCAAATCGGAAGACGGGGCAGCCACATGCAAGGGTTTATCAACGCTTACGGATTGAGCACCCGAGGATGCAGGTATCTTATCGGATACACGAAGAGGCTTCGGGGGGGAAACGGGAGATTTGGCGGAAGTGTCAGGTTTCTTAGGTTCAGAGGGTTTGATAGGTTCTCCATTTTTCCCAGTTCCATGCGATCCTCGAAAGCTTTCTAAAAAAAGGGATTAGACATAGAGAAGTTAGTATCGGGAAAATAGTTACGATGATTATAGTTGGGCAGTCGGTGTTCACTTGGTCGTCTAGCGTTAGTACTTTTAATCAACAAAGCCTAGTTAATTTATAATAGGTCGGTTGTATGTATAGCAACAATAATAAAGTTATTCAGTAACTCGATATTTATGTACATAAGCCTGCAAGAAGGATTCGAGCTTAGATCTGAGCGCTTTTTAATAACCTACATAATGGCACCTTAATCAACACATTTTCTAATAGTACGCATATATTATGGCAACTGTTGCGTTTAATTTTTTTAAACATTGGTTAATTAATTCTATATAAGTATCTTACTAATATAACTAAAAGAAAATTTATACTTTATAACCTCTGGGTGACAAAACCCTCAAATTAAATGTTAGAAGACCTATTAGCAATAATTTCTGGGCTGGTACTTGTCTGCAAAAAAATTTTAAATGAGATGGTTTTTGTTGTGCCAATTTTACGACTTTTGGTGCCTTGTTTTACTAAAAATAGACACTAAAAGTTTATCACTTACTATTTAGTATAGTTTCGAGACTTTGCTGTGATAAATGAGAGTAATTAATAGTTTGGCTAGAAGGCGTTGAGACACCTGCTTTATGTGGTCGCGAAATTCAGTGTCGACCATTCCTTGGCTATTAGACTATTTAACAAATTTTTGCTCTTCACACGTTGAGGACCGCTTGGATAGGTAGACTATATAGTTTACCTTACCTTATATTATACTAAAGTTATTTTTAATTACATGAAGTATTTTTCATCTAACTAGCTAATGTGAGCCACCGGTTACACGCATCGTCTTGAACGTGTTAAATTTCACTGTAACTTTACAAAACTCAAACAAATCCTAATGTCCCTGTAATTTCTACAAATTAGCCCGGAAATTATAGCTCTTTAGAGATTTAGTAGGTTTTCTAACACACTAATATCAATTGGAAATTTGTAAAAAAAATTTAAGCAATGCGAAAGCAACTTTTTAGCAATAAAAAAAAATTTTCGTAAATTTTCAATGATCGGTTAAGTCTAAGACTTTAAAACTGATTTCGGCAAAAGCATCATTTATCTTGTAGGCTAGAGTCTATTTCTGAACTTGAAAAGCTTTCCTGGCTTTAATTTCTTCGGTTCTCATTTCCGGGTGTTTGATTTTCCTCTTTCATTTCGTGATTTTTGTCTCTTTGGTTTAAAATTATCTAGTACTCGTTGTGTTGCATGTGCTGTTGTTGTGGTTTTGATCCTTTGATCTTATCTGAACGATTCCAATCAAGAAAATTCGATAGTAATTAATCTCAAACAGTTAATTTATTTCTAAAAAATAATTGTTTAAAGAGCTCACAACATTTAACAACAAATTTATCTTTAACAATCACAGATTTCAGTTCAGTTGCACTTCTGTTTGATTTGTTTTTTTTTTTTTTTATCTATCACCATCATCAGGAATGATTTAAACAGATTATTATTTAAATCCGATGTCTTCGTATCGTCTTCAGTCTTCTTCTTATACCCAGTTGAGTCGAAGGTCGAAATGCAGGTTTTCAAAACGTGCTTAACACTGTTAACTACAAAGCTAATACTAAGTATAACCCAAAAGACACATCAATATAGCACAACAGAAAACAGTAACACTTAATTGTTTTATGCTTTGAGCTAATAAAATAAAATAAAATAAAAACAAATAGATAAATAAATAGAATTTCACTATTAGTTACAACAGTTAACTTTATGTTAATAGAATTTGTATATACACAAACACGCAAAAATCAAATCACAGTTTTTTTCACTAATAACAAAAAAATTAATTACGCTAGAAAGACAAAAATAGATTCACTCAATGAAAGAAATATTTATTTTTGGGTGTGTGTTACCGTGAAAAGCTGATATTTGAGAATGTTAACTGTCTCTGGTACATGTCAAATGGACGTAATCGTTTGGTGTAATACTGAAATATTTATATTAATTGCTGACGCCCCTATTTATCTCTTGAAACCTTACGGCAAGTAACTTTTTTAAAATTAATCCACGGGTAACTGGAGTATGCTTCAAATGTTATAATGGTTAGGGTATCGAATAAAGAAATAACATTTAAGAAACTGTGCAGCAGCAAACCTTGCTTGAGAGTTTCGGAGTATAACAGATAGATTCCACAGCACCCTAATCTGTTGTCGGATGTTACTCCAAAAATCACAAGGAAATCTTTGTATATTATCATGAAGAAGTAAATGTAATAATGACACACTTCAATATGTGGTTGTATTTATATTTACAGGTAGGAACTGGAAGAATGGATTACGAATGGAAGAGAGGATTTTGGGAGAGGACCAAGTGAGGAATAAAACTAGCAGTATAAAAGGTTGACCGGAGGATGGACGGGTATTGTTTTGGAGAACAAATGATGTGGAGCTCTACTTGTTGACGCTACACTCTAAGGAATGTAGGATTAGGTGACAATCTGTCGTCTCTGTGGACATTGGTTTTTTCTTTCGAACTATTAGAATGTGTTTTGTTTCAAAATACACCAGTGATGATTGGAAGGTATAAAAATTTAGTTATTCAGACTTTTGGACTTGTTTATATATATGATGTTTGTGGAATTTTCGAGACTCAACTTACACCTGAAACTATAGATCTCGGAAGCAAGGAGCTTTTTAGGTTTCTTTGTCGACCACAGTCACTTATAAATGTCAAGATTCTTACAGTCACTTGGCGTTTGACAGAAATATTTTGCTGACATACCCTGATGTCAATGATCCTGGCTCGACAAGGATGAAATTCACCAAGAATTGATTTTGCACGTCGCAGTTATTGCATCTAAGATTTGCAGAAAACGTCAATGTTCATTGCAGTATCTATTCAGGAGAAATTTTTATCTCAAAGAAGGGAAGACATGGCGGCTGAATAAAATGGCGGAGATAAAACATAGAATTAAAATCAAGATTACGATGTGATCCCAGGTTTGGAAGTTAGGAATGGAACGAATGAAATAATTTCAAAAAGACGAAAGTGGCTGCTGGGAAAGGTTCATCAACGGTCATACTGTTGGAGAAGATGTTGGCATCATTCAAAAGGCTGAAAAATTGGTAGGTGACAGTTGAAATATTATTGAAATGAAGAATGATGGAGACGGAAAATTTTATTTCTTCATTCATTACCCTACTTTAAAACTTGAGTACATAAGACTGACTAAGATCAATGTTCCAGAGTATAAGAAATAAATGTCATGTGACCTTAATAGCCGAAGAAATAGGGTTTGTGACGGATTGCGTGTGAGTGCACACCAGTCATAGTCTAAATGTATAAAAATATAGCCCAATTTGTTATTTTTCACCTAAGTATAATCTTTGAAACTCACCAAAGGTAACCAACACTCTAATATCGCTCTTTCACGGTAACATATAAATACAAAAACACATAAAAAAATAAAATAAAATAAAAAAATAAATAAAAACTTAGGCCGAGATGGCCTTCATGAAATCACAGCACAATATCACACGGAAATACCTCTTGTTTCTATTAATACTACTTGTTAATACTTTTTAATAACTTTTTCCACAGGTTTTTGCTCAGATCTTCTTCCTCGTGGACTGATCTTCATCCAGATCTACCGGAATGATGATGGTTTTGTAAGTATAACTCCCAAATTTATTCATTTTCTGACTAACTTTCACATCCGGATTTTTAATTTAGTGGTGACACTCACAGATTTTGTTTTGTGTTTGAAAATAACCAGAGAAAGAAATCTTTAATCAATCAATAGATAATTTTATATCGATTATCGAATCTATTTTTTAAACCATTTGACAATATCATTGAAATCGAATTGAAAGACGGATTGAGCGGACTCATCGGTCTCGTCGGAAGGGCTTTCGGATCTTTGCCGAACGATTCGGGTATCGAAATTACTGTCGTATCTTATGTAAGTGTTAACCGGAGATTCTTTTTTGACGAGTTGGTTATCTTTAAAGTTTTGGGTACTTTTTATGTAAAACGTTGCATTGTTGCTTTCGCCTTGAACAAAAGAATCCACATCCCCTTGGGAAATTAAAAAAATTGAGAAAAGTTAATTTCTGTCGTTGGCCAGTCGCTAAAACTGTTTTGCGACATGTTTGATTTTGTAATTGCAATCTCTTCAATCATGTACAGTACATGCCAAAACCAAGGTTTTTAAGTATAACATTGATTTTGTATAGAATTTATCTTTTTCTTTGTTGTCGAGGGCGTGGACAAAGAAGAGCGATCTGTTCGTTTTGAAAACCTCCCTCACAGGTTTCCAGAATAATGAGCGGTCATGATGCTTCAAAACGAGAGGAAAGATCACGATTTTAGTGTGTAAGTACTAATAGGCTCACGTTGCGCCAAGTTTGACCTTTTAATCATCAAGAGTGATACTCAATTCGGTGGTTGTGTCAACGCTTGATAAGGTTCCTAATCGTGCCGCTCATAGGTAATAACCTACAAATCCAAGTCCTTGAAAGAGCTTAGCGATATCTGATCAAGTTCGAGGTTATCACTTAGAATGATTAGAACTTTGACAGGAAAGAAATTTTTTGAAAAAGCTTTTTGTATATTAGTTAAACTTTTGGCCGCTCAAGTCAGATTTTTAGAACCGTGACAGCTTTCCCGAAAGGTATACTTGAAATTTGTTGTTTTCATTCACAAGTAGAGGCATCCTCTATGGACGGGAGTTCGGTCTCGACTTTAAAAATTTATGAAATTAGTCCTCTGAAAATGTGCACTAATTATGGAATGAATTATTTAAGATATCGTACAATATTTATGAAATGAGTACTGCTGGAGATTGTGCATTATTCATGGAATAGAACCCTCATAAACGTGTCCAATACTTTTGACATAAATCCTTTATGAAAGTCATCAATATTTTTTAGACTATTTCTTGTGTAATAATGCTTTTGGAAAATAGTGAACTTGTACGAAATGAAATTCTTAAAAAAGTGTGCAATACTTTTGAAATGAGCCCTTTGAGAAAGTGCCCAGTATTTATGAGATGATTTCAACTCACCATTGAACTTTCTTCTATTAAGAATGTCTACAGTTGTGAAAGGAGACAAAACGCGAAGCTTCTGAGCGCCCTGAGAGAAAATCAATCCTCTCGCCTAATCATGAGTTAGTTTTGTGTGACATAAGGACCGAAAGTTTAATACTAACGACAACAGCCGAAAAAGTCTCAAAACTCACATCAACAGTATCAAAATCGCTCTTCTTTGTTTTGATGTCAGACAAATATTTGACATACAGTATATATACGTTAACCTTATCGTAATTATCATATCTTAACCTATGTTTATAAATAATCATAAAAAAAAAAATGTTAGAAATTGAGTTCACGCCCAGAAATCAAGTCAGAAAACTCATTCACTAGGGTCTAATCGAAGGAGTTTAGTTGTTAACGGAAAGGGAGGTTGGAGGTAGGGCGTTGTCAGTGGGATGTAAAAGCTTTTCACGCAAAGTTGTACCTGATTTCCTTGGCGAATCTTCGTCTAACTCATTTTCGGGCGTGTCGGGATCGCGGGACTCCCAATCCTCGGTTGGCGTTAAACTACTTAACCCCCCTTCTTCCCACAGCTGAAGGTATTCTTGTTGACATTCAGCAACTTCTTCGCTTGACAGCTGGGATAACATTCGCTGGAATTCGACTTCTCGTTTTTCGTCTAATTTTTCTTCTGAAACTGTTTTTCACATAAATCCATATGGTTTTGGTTTTGTTGGTTTTTGAGGGGGTGGTTCCGTTAAAGCATGACGTCACAATTTTCCTTAACCTTCAATTGGCTTAAGTGTCAAGAGAAGGTTTTTTGCGGTTTGACGGGTTGGGTTGGGTTAAAGGTAGTTTGATGAAAATCTGATGTTATCGCGTCTTTTGTGAGTGCTGGTACCTAGATCTTGTAGGATTTAAACCAGATATGAGTCTTAGTTTAACCTAATACAGTTCGAAGTGTTACTCTTTTGGTTGTTATACCTCTGAAGTCAAATTCTTACGGATAAAAGAATTTTTGCAGCCAATTTTCCCAAACGTTTTGATTTCTTTCACAGCTAAAGACGTCGTCAGTGAAAGGAAGTTCGACCTCGAGTGCAAATTTCCGTTTTCTTGACCGAGTTGATATCAAATTTTCTTCCACTGAGGATGTCTGTAGTGTTGAACTTGAATGATACATCTGGGTAGTGAAAGAATAAGAGAAAATTTTCTTTTCTTTCAAAGTTAGACTTGAACGGCCTATTAACCAAAACAGTAACATTTCTAACAATAATTGTTACAGCCGCGAGGGCACTTAGTGAGGTACCTCAAGCACTCATTTCGACATGGCCAAAATAATCAAGAAACCTTTAACCTCTAACAGCCGGTGACCCGTCTAACCGCTAACACAACGGGAAACTTCCACAAGCAAAACATCAACACAAAGCAGAGGTACATGCCATCGAATAAGTCCTAGGTATAACGGTCATTTTAAGAGATAGAAGGGAGGGAGACACATAATCATGCCCATCATTCCTAAAATATAAAAACTAACTTCCGGAAAATGTTAAAAGTGATTGAAAAGTTATCCTTTCTCTTTGTTTTGAACAAACTAACATCTAAAAGGAGAAAAGTTAAAAACAGCGCAAGACATTAGACAATGCTGGAATTTGGGGACAAAACCAGGTTTTAGGGAGTAAACATGCAGCATTTATTTACTCTATGATGTCGTTATTGATAGGTAACTGAGATTTTTTTTTGTTTATATCTTCTATGATATTTTTGGTTTTGTGCGTGTAACTCACCACTGTCTGCTTCTTCTTTCTCCTTTTCCAGCGTTTCTGATGCCATTCTTTCAAACCTTCTTTCCACTCTCTTTAGCGTTCTCTCCTTTTTCTTTTCTTTCTCCTCCGGCAGGAAGTACACCTCCGTGTTAAGTCCCTCTAGTTTAAGTTCTCTTATAACTTCCTCGAAATCGGCCTCTGTTAGTCTTTCCGAAATTTCTTTTTCTACTTCTTCTTTCACTTCTTGTTCACCCTGTCTTGACGTTTTCAATCTCTGAGCTATTTCGTTTTCCTTCTTTTTCTTGACCACTTCTTCCACTAGTGCTGGACTCACGTGAAACCTTCCTATCTTGATCGTATCTGTGAATTCGGTTTTCTTGGATGATTTCTCTTTTTACTGGCTCTTCTGGTTCTTTCGGAGGTTTCACTTCTGATATCTTTCGTAGCCTTTCGTCCACTAGTTCCTTAGTTCTCGATAAAGATTCTCCGCTTATGTCGAATATCCCGCCCTTGGAGAGTTTTTCTTCTAGTTTAAGCTGCTCTCTTTCTAGAGATGCTTTAAGGTCTTTTTTTATCTTTTCAGCGAATTCTTCTGTGGAAGTTGGGGAGAGCGGATCTCTGTCTAGATCGCATAGTAGTTCCTCTTCGGATTCGATGCGGAATATCACACGTGGCTTGGAGTCTTCTGATTCGGAGCGTCTGGGTTCTTTCGCGTCGAATTTGTCTGCTGATTCAGCTTGGTCTGGAGTCTCACCAACCGTGGAAGGTATCTGTTCTTCTTCATTTAAAGGTTTTGATTCTGCAACTTCTATTTGGCTGTCGGTTATCATGTCGTCCACCGGGGTTTCACCCGTAATTGCGGAGAAGGAACCTTGAATCGATTTTGTCAAGCCAGAGCTGATATCAGATAAAATGCTTCCGGCCTTGGTTTTGATAGCCTCTGATATTTTATCGGTTTCTTTGACTACCGTTTCTTTCACGGATTCCGATACTTCACCCGGTGTGTAGTCATCGAAATTCGAGTGACTTTCAACTGTTGCACTTGTCCCAACCAATTTGTCTTTGGAAATAGTTTCAAAGTCTTCAGCCTTTGCGGGAACTGACTCTGTCACTGTTTTCTGTATACGTTCTATAATGTTATCACCTTGTTGGATGGTATTGTCTATTTCGGTAGACAATACGGCTGTTGATTCCTCTAAAACTTTCTTACTATCTTGAAAAGCTTTTTCGCTTCCTTTTAGAATATCTTCTTTCACCGATACAACCGAATCCGAGACTGTATCGATTTCTTTGGTGAAGCCGTTCCCAGTTTTATCACTTTTTTCTTTGATTGCTTTTGATATTTTATCAAATTCTTTAGGAATTGTTTCTGTAAACGGTTTTCCCACATCTTTTAGTAGTTGTTCCCCTTTTTCACTGAGCTCATCTTTGATCGATTCTGCCGTCTTTATGACTTGTTCGGGTTTCGTCGAAACAGCTTCTTGTACGGATTTGAGCATTTCTTCTGCTTTTCCCGTAACTGTGCTGACTCTTTCTGATAGCTTATCAGCTTCTTTGTCGAGTTTTTCCACAATCGCATCCCCCATCTTTGTCATTTCGTCTTGAGATGTTGTTATCAAGTCCGAAATTTTTTCAGTTTCTGTGGTGAGTGTCTCTTGCAAAGGTTTTGCCACTCCGTTTTTGATTTTGACAGCTTTGTCAGTGACATCTTTAACCGTGTCTGATACCTTATCGATGGTTTGGGTTAAGTCGTCGACAATGTTACTGCTCGCTTTAGAAAAGTCGTCTTTTAGGGACGTAGCTACTTGAGATGGTTTGTCTACGTCTTTAGCTAACGTTTCTGTTAAAAGCTCTTTTGGTGATTTGCTCTCGTCTTTGTCTATCTGAAAGGAATCTTTGACATCTTGTAATAATTTTTTGGTTTCTTTTGGGAGCTCTTCTTTTACGTGAGTGACAAAATCGTCACTGACGATGTCTTGTCTGATTTCAGGTTCCAAAGCTTTCTCAATCTCTTTGGAAATATCAACTGTTTGGGGGATGATTTTTGAAATGCCATTTGCAACTTTTTCTCCACTAATCACTCCTGTGACAGAGTCTGTTTTGGTTGGGAAATCTTGCAACGGTTGGGTTTCTTCGGTTTTAGGCTTGGGGGTTACCCCTCGAACTGATTCTAGTTTCAAAGTCGCTTTTTCTTCTACACTTGTGGGAAATATTTCTTGTACCGTTTTGGTTATGTCGTCAATAAGCTCGACAGCTTTTTTAGTTGCGTTTTCTTTTTCAACATTCATCGCTTCCGTTAATTTTGGAATTGCGTCTTCTGGAGATTTGGCTTGTACATCTTTTAAAGACATTTCGACTTTCTTTGTCGTCTTAGCTAGAGGTTCGGATAATTTATCTACTTTCTGTAATTCATCTTGTAACGTTTCGGTAACTTTGTCTTTGATTATCTGACTTTCTTTAATAATATCACCACTTAAAGGCTTTTCTGGTTCGATTATCGGTTTTAAATCTGTGCCAAGGTCATCTGTGGCAAATATTTTTGTTTGCTCGTCTGAGAATTCTTTACTTTGCTTGTGTGAGTCAGCAATAGGCTCGGAGATTTTTTGTAATTGATTAAGAATGTCTCTTGATAAAATGGGTTCACTAAGTATGTCTTGTGCTTTGAACGTGACTTCTGATTCGCCTTGTTTAACTTCTGGTGCGCTAGCTTTGAAGCTTGCTGGGATCTGGCTTTCTGCTTCTGTTGTTTTATGTTTGTCCAAGACTACTTTTTCAAAAGTTTCGGATTTTTTATCTGTTGACTTATCTGTCACGCTGTCCTGCAGTGGTTTAGTTACACTATCATCTTGTTTTGCTAATTCATCTTGGTTAGTAGCAGCTGTTTTGGTTATTTGATCAATTTGCTGGGAAATCGTGCTTGGCATGAGTTTGGTTACAACTTCTTTCTCACCTTTTACCTCTGAGGTACCTTTGTCGATTTCTTTAGTTAAGTCCGCGAGGATGTTCTCACCTTTTTCAGCCACCTTATCTTTTCCAGCCGTTATCGCTTCTGATATTCTTTCAAGTTCATCGGCCATGGTTTCCTCCAAAATTTTTGGAATATCACCGGGACTTACGCTTTTATCAGTGCTTTCGGCTTTCTCTGCAGCGGTACCTTTTACATCCGGCTCTACAAACGTCGACGTGAGACCCTCCTTCTTTTTACCTCCTTTATCTTTGAGGATGCTTTTCGGAACTTTAGGCCCTTCCGATGGAGACTGAACATCTTGAATGTCTTGAAGCGTCTGAGAAGGTTTTCTGTTTTTCATCATCTCTTCGATCACATCCGAATCGTAGATGTCTTCAGAGAAGGTGACCGTAGAGTTGCTACGTTCGGTTATATCATCGGGTTCGTCGACTTCGTATTCGATGTTCTCTTCGTCAGAAGAATATTTTTCGTCATAGGCACCTTCATAGGGCGTGACAGCTGGTCTCCCCGGCTGGGGTATTCTTTGGCTATGGACTCGTTTTTTGTACGACGGCATTGTAACCTGTGGGACGGGTTCGTTTCCCTTGGGACTCGTGTCGTCTTCATCATCATCTATCTCGTAAAATTTAACTCCCCCTGATTTATCATCGACTTGGATCTTGATTTCGCGGTCAGGTTTCGATTTATCGTCGGAGGACGGTTTTGCTTCGTCGTTCGGTTTTGAATCTGGTTGCGGTACTTGACCTGATATTACTCCTGCAATTATAGGCAGGAAATCTTAGGTCTATCTGATATAATATGAATGGAATGATCGCCATGACTTTTTTTTCTCGAATGAATGAATGAGTGAGTGAATGAATGAAGTCGGATGAGTCCACAGCCCGTTACCCAAATTTTACCATCTGTGAACCCCCCCGAAGATGATACTCTCTGACATGATGATATTCACATAAAATTATTTTAAAATCATTAAATAATAATATAGTTATTAAAAAATAAATAAAAAGCTTGAAAGCATAATTTTTTCTGTCGCCAGTTTGTTAATAAAAAATCCGACAGCGCAAAACTTCACATTAGCTATCCTGTTTCTCTGACTATAATTATTATTAATCGGCAAAACAGATTTTAAAAAAAATCTATGTACATATGATAATCTTGTTTTATTCTAGTATATAAATTTTATAAATAGAATTTGAGGTTTGAGAATGCATTTGTGTTGTGATAATCAAACTCCCTCGAGAAAACTTGACCAAATGCAGTTCAAACCTCAAAGTTCCGGTTGTTACAGTTATAATACAAGGGATAACAACAGGGGTAAAGAAACAGCCTGGAACATTTTGTGTTTGTTTTTTTATACAGAAAACTATGTTACTGTCTACTGAAATCCCCATGCGGATTGTTAGTAGAATTAATCGGACGGTGGTCGAGGCAGAGTTGACCCCCTTTTTTCGTTTTTTTGATTTATCAAAATCGATTTTTGGAAATTTTGTTTTTTGAACGAAATCACTGTCTATAGCAGGATCAAATCGCCCGTTTATGCTCATTATTTGTAAGCTCAAAAAAGCTTTAAAAGTCAAAAAATAACACAAATCAGGTTCTTACCAATTTTCGAAAACGATTTGTAATTTTTTATAGAAAAGGACAGAAATATTCCACGGCTGTTTCTTCCGGTCATTCTCGATAATGAAGGGTGAAAGTAGGTAGGAAGGACTAAGGGTGAGCAGGAACGGGATAGGTTCAGGAACTGGAATGAAAGGAGTTAAGGTACAAAGTCAATTACTTCCAAAATGCGGTTTTTAGTCTGATTTCGGTGTCTCTTTGTAGAAGTAACCGAATCCGCGGTCGACAAAGTCCGAATCGTCCGACTGTATATTGACACATTCTAATTCGCTTAGACTGACATCACAATCGCTTACGTTTTGTTTAGACCAGTCATAGTAGTCAACGTATGGTTTGACGAGGGATATGGATTTGGAGCATTGAGAGGGCGTTACGTAGTGGATGAGAGTCGCAGGAGGATTTGTCTGCGGTGGCGGCTGCTGTGCTGACATTTGGGATGAACTTTGACTGTCGCTGAGAGAGTTGGACGAAGAACAGCGATTCTGCGATAGAGGTGAGGTCGGAATGACGTATTTATTCCAACTTGGCATACGACTGAGTGGAGCTGGTTGGGTTGTTGGTTTTAATTCCTCCGTGGATATTTTTAGAGTTGTGTGGACACTTCCGCAGGATCTAGATTTTTCCAGGGATGATTTGATGTAGGAATCTCTTTTGAATTTGATGGTTCTTTGAAATGTCTCTTCCGGGAGATGAGTCAGGGAGATTGATTCAAATTTCGGTTGGAAATTGGGGTTTTTTTTAAGAATGGATTTAGGCTGTTTCGGTAACATCAGATCTCGAAATTGTCGGTCAGGTGGTGTGTGAACATAAACTCGATTAATCGACAGGGATGATGAAGATCGATTCGGTGATTCGTCCAGTGGTCTGCTCTTCATCTGGAAATAAATTCTTTCCTTGCCGGCTGTCCTTGAATTCGACGGGTATCTGTACGCCCTCGAGTACCTACTAGTTTCGGGATCAGAGCCTACTTCTCGGTTCTCTACAAGACACTCCATCGATTGTAGTTTATCGTATGTACGATGCGGGTTTCTCTGCTTAGCTTCATAGTCTAGTGACTGAAGGGACAATGTCAGAGGTGGTGTCGGTCTTTCTGGGTCATCGACGTATGGTGAGGAATCTGCGCTTTGTCCAAACACTTCGGAGGACCGTCTGTCTAAGAAGCTGTATTCTAAAGGTTTCTTGTGCGATTCTACTCCCACGCTTCTGATTTCGATTTGGCTTCTTGACGGATCAACAGTTCGCACTGCTAACTTTATTTTCGGATTGTCATTCTCTTCGTTTTCTTCATCGATTCCGGGCACGAGGTCTCTTTTGTCTTTTGGAAGTCCGATTCTTCTCAAATCTAGGACGCTTCTGCTGAATGTTTCGATCTTTTTTCCGTCGACTAAAAGTTTTGAAATTTCTTTGGGACTACTCTGTCCAAGTGCCGAAGACTTTCGTCTTAAATCTTGATCCTCTATTAGTCTGGTTAGTGACAGGTCGTCTAAACTTCGACTGTGTTCTTTCTCTTCTATGACAAGTTTTCTTTTGTAGTCGCTTCTCCCCGGCGGTAACCAACTATCGACATCGAATTGATTGAGCTTTCGAATGAAGTCATCGATGGATGAATTGATCCGATCGGTTCTCGACATGAATTTCCTACTGCCCAAAGGTGACACATCGACCAATTTCAAAGCTCGCAGATGGTTTTCTAGCTCCGAACTGTCCTTTTCTATCTTTCTGATGTAGTTGCAATACTCGTCGCACTCCTCTGTGTGTATGAGACCTTCGTCTCTGAATATTCTCTCCACCTTTTGTGGTGGTTGGGCTCTGAGTTGTTGGTGAGCCCCGAAGGAAGTGTCCAAGTTGTAGCTTTTCAATCTTTCTAATGCAGTTAGAGGGAACGGAGACGTTTTTGGGGTTGGAACTGTTTTCTGTGTCACTACTATATTTCTTTTGTACACATCGGTCGTGCTTTCATCTTTCTTTTGGGTTTTTAGGTCGGATTCAGGATGAGCAAGTCCAGAAGGTTTTAACTTTGTTTTCTGGTCCCCAGGTTCTAACCCATCAGTGGCCAACTTTTGGTATTTAAACCCACTTGAAGTGGTTTCTGGTGTTGAGTAAACTTTTCGTTCTTCTATTGTTACTGTTGTTCGGACTATTGTATCCTGTCGTGTCTGTGTTGTTGGCTTCCATTCTCTTAAACCTTTTGTTTCTGTTAGCTGTTGTTTGTACTCCCCTGGTGGTTTAGAACTACTTTGTGGAAGTTTTGATTGTGACTTCTCGTCAATGCTGTGGGTTCTGATTATTTTTTCCATATGTTCCAACTCTTCTGGGGTGAGATTTGTTTTATTGAATTGTTAAACGTTACCACTGGTCCAGGCTTAGAATTTCCGTTTCGGTAGTTCCAACAGTTGATTTTCCCTCTAGTCCGTGAGTTTTTAATATTTCTTCCATCTTCCCAATCTCTTTGGGTGATAGTTTTTGCTTAAATTGTTTATTAATAGTTACAACACTTCCGGTTTCAGGTTCTGAGGGTAAAGTTGCCTGAGGACGAGATTTTGATTCGAATCTGCTTTGAATTTTCATCAGCGTTTTGAGTTCTACTGTCGAAAGGGGTTTTGACTGCGCTGGCTTCGTCTCTACAGGTTGGTCTACCTTTGGTATCGTTACAGGTTTGACGGAAGTTTTGGGTTCTGATGATTTTGTCTTTGTATCTTCTTTGATTGCATGGGTTTTCAAGATATCTTCCAGTTTCTTTATTTCTGTAGGTTTCAGCTTCTCTTGTCGTTGATTGAACTTGACGACTTTTTCGGTTTCCTTATCTCCTCCATCTATTGTTTTATCTGTTTGCTCACTACATGTTTCTTGTAATATCTTATCGAATTCTTGCTCGTTAGGCTCGAGGAGTTTCATCTTATGCTGATATTCACCGGGGGTTATGATTCCTTGATCCAAAAGCATTTGTTCAAATTCGTCTGATTCTAAAACCTTGCTTTTATCTGTTTTTGGTGTCTTAACACCTCGGAAATATTCTTGTTTTAGTAACATTTCGCACTTGTCCAAATCGTCGGGAGTTATCGGAGTGTCCTTTAAAATGTCGTCGAAGTCTTTTGCACTCGAGGGGACACTCTCATCTAGTGGGGACGTTTTGATGTCGGGATTTTTCGAATTCAGTAAATCGCCTAAGGAAGTTAAAATCTGAGACTTTTCGGTGGGATCCAGTCGGGGTTTTTCGCGTCGACCGCTATTTGGAGATTTGACTTTGCTGTGGTAAATTTCGGTTCGGATAGGATTTAAATTTTGATCAATAAGGTTTCCCTCCATTGCTTGATGGCCAGGTATTCGGGCTGTTTCTTCTAGATCTAGTCAAAACACCAAAAAAGTAGTTTTAATTAAACTAACTCCAATCAATAACCAAATTAATTAATCAATTTAGGGGGTGACTCTGTGTTGATCTGAACTTCTTCGGTTATTTATTTCCAGTGATTTGTCTTGTGTCGTTTCTAATCTCAAAAATGTGAGCTTTAACTCGTATCTAATCAAAAAGTTTTGATGTAGAGCTAGTGAGATTAAATGAAAGCTGACCAACTAGCCCGAATGTTCGTCTCATGACTCGTGCGGTCATTAATTAATTTTATTAATTCTTAATATTAAGTGACAGATAAGTTAGAAATAAATTGAAATAGCCATGAAAGAAAATTATTGACATAGAAAGAGAGAGAGAGAGAGAGGAAGTGGAGGAGGGAAAAGAAGGATGTTAGAAAAGTTTGTGATGTTAGAATTATGAAATTGAGGGATTAAACAGATTCATTGAAGTAATATGAAATAATTTACATACGCGACACTATGACATGTAAAAACAAAAAAGTCCCATGACGTATAGATAATACACGTGATCATGTTTAAGTGCCGTATCTAATGCATCATGCAGTCTTATCCACGTTAATAATAGCGACCGATGCGTCGATAAAGCTTCGTGATTCAGATTCTAAGCTTTTGTAGTAATCAGCACTTTGATTATAGTTAAATGACAATATGTATAATTATTATTTATGATTATTCACTTGTGAATACTTAATTTATTTGTGAAATGACGTCACTTAGTTGTTCAGATATTTTTAGCATTAGAACTTATAATTTAAAAAATTTTTATTGTCAACTGCCAGTTGTCTGGTGTTCGGGGTTGATTCTATAAAATTAGCATTGAGGGGTTATACTGGTAAAATTATAAGAAGGAAATGTGTTAAAGGTCAAGGAAGGGTGGGTGTACAGACGTTGAAGAGCTAGAGCTGAATGAGAAAATGCTTAGGGATACAAGGAAATAAAGACTGAGACCCCACAGAAAAACGAAGGAGGTTCCCGTTCGAAAAACGAGAATAAGGACAATCATGAACAGGAATACTATAGGAGGCTGATTCATGTAGGTTGATGGGCTGGAACTGAACAGAAAGGGACAATAGTAAAAATTTAAAGAACGAAAGTACTGTTAAAACAGCAATCGAAGTAGAGGGACTAACAGAACCGACAGTAGACAAACATGTATGTAAGTTAACAAATAAAGGAGAATAAAAATATGATGATAGTAGTTACCTGTCTACGGTTCTGTGGGGATTTTATCTCAGGAAAAAAACCAGGATCCTATCCTCAGGAACTAGATAAGGGATGTTGAATTAGGTCGGCAGGACAGGGTAAATGGAACTACCCACGGAAAATTTAAATTAAAAAAAGGCCGTTTAGTTATAGATCCGACAAAAATAATGTTTGGAATTTTTAAAATATTAACCTACCAGAAGACATACTGATATTTGTATAATTAGATGTACAAAAAAAATTTCTTTCTCTAAATTTTAAGGAAACTTTCTCGTTTAATAATTAATCAAATAAAATGTCTTTTTATAATCATTTTAATAACATTTGACTAGTTTAAAGGATTTTTGAGAATACATATTATTGTATATTGTATACATGAGAAAAATGGGTCATCTAAGAAACATTTTATTCTCTCTGGAATTTTGATTTTATTTTATAATAAATAAGAGCCGCTTTTATTAATAATTGCAGCTGTAATCGTTACACAAACCTACACACAGTCTTTTTCACATAAATTATTTATACTGTATAGTAGATAAAATGCTAAAAATAACTGGATAATATTAAACAATAGAAATTTAACTTAATCTTAGTGTTGCATTTTTTTTCCTTTTTACTGAAACAATGACGGCTATCGATTATGTACACATCAAAAGAGATTACCGGTTTTAGGTTTTTTCATCCATTCCCGTTTTGACCGACAGCCTAACACGAGCTTACGACAGTTCGAAGGAAGACGAAAATGCAACTCTAAGACTAACCGATGGATAAAATAAACTAACTGATAGCGTCTAACGACCGAAGCGATTGCAACTCTAATCTGATTTAAGAAAAGCGTGTTGATAAATGTTGTGTGCCTTTATTTAGATTACGTCACTTGGTTATGAGCGTTAATATGTACATAATTATGTATGTTACATAATCGCATGCTAATTTGTTTGTTACACTTAGGTGTGCGAAACGATTTTTGAATCATGTTCTTCTCTTCTCTGAATTTGTTAGCTCTGATTTGATTTTTTTTAGTTTTATTTTATGCAGGCGGATTTAAAGTTAGTTACACGAAGAATAGTGCCCTCGTGAGCGATTTGGCTTTTGCTATACGATCGAGGAGCTGATTGGCTCGCTCTCGGTCACGAGGCTTTGATAGGCTTAACAAGTTTCTTTGTCATCTTTTGTTATTGTTACTACAAACCAAACTTTACAGTATTTACAGTACCATGGGTTATAATTAATAATGTCAATGGTTTCTTGTCGCGTGTATTAACACTAGATTTACGGATATGGCTCCTTGGATTGATTTTTAACTATAAAACGAGCCGATTTGACTCACCCAACAAACGAACTATTTGAATTGACTTAACAAACGAGAACAAACCCATTTTAATCAAGGACAAAAATTTAAATAAAGTAATTTGTATCGTTAACAAAACATAGAGAGTCGTTTTGACTCTCGTAGGAAACCCTGAAAATTTAAATTGCAAGGAAATAATCGAAATTCAAGTTCAAATACAGAGGTTTTTCAATGAGGCGCTTTGAATCGTGAAACAAAAATTAAGTGAGACGTTTTATGTCTTAATAAGGATTCAAATGAGTCAGTTTGACTCCGACAACAAATTAGAACCTAATTTAGATTGATAACAAACATTTGAGTCAATTCGAATCAGAGTCGCTTTGACTCATTGCGACAAAATGTAGTGTTACATTTTAATTTGCTTAACAAACAAAAATGTAATCTAATTTGGCTCACGAAGAAATAGAGGAACGAGTCAATTTGTATTCATAAAGAAGCCTAATTGAGTCATTTTGATCATCGGAAGGAAATCTAATTGACTTTATTTGACTGTTGGCGAACACAAATTGATGTAATTTTAGTCATGCAACAGAAGTTGAATAAGTGGGTTCGACATATAAAAATTTATATAGACGTATTTTAACCCACATTATAAAAAGAAAGTGAGCCAATTTGGCTCTTAACAAGCCAATTTATGTAAAAAATCAGTAAATCGGAGCGAATCCATTTTGAATAATATAGAAATTGAATTGAAGTTACATGTTTCGTAAAAAAAATAAGTGAGCCACTTTGACTCATAGCAGACCAGAGAATAATCTTGACTAGTAAAACAAAACTTTAACGAAACATTTTTAATTCACTGAGCTAATCAGAGTGAAGCCTAATTTGACTCACGAAGAAATGAGCCAATTAATATTCACGAAGAGACCTAATTGAGCCATTTTGAGTGGTGGTACAAGAACCTAAATGATCTTTTTGTCCTAGTATTAACCACGACAAAAAAATATGGATGAGTTAATTCGGATCGTAAAAATTTAATTTCAATTATAGTTGTGAGCCAGCTTGACTCTACGCTACAGGAATTTTATTGAAATCATGAGTGAAAAAAAATTTTTTTTTTGTGTGCAAACTTTGTTTTTCAAATTAATATTCTCACAAGAAATATATTTTTAAGGAAATGAAATTGTATAAGTGAGTCAAATAGACTCAGTTCCGTAAACTAGTGTTAATTGATCGTTACTTGGGTTAGTTTAGAGTAATCCCGTTTGAAAGTTTAGCTTTTGATTTGAGTTACTGTCTTTGTCATTGTCGATTTTGGTCGGTAGTCGTTAATATTTTGAATCCCTTTTACGAAAAAGAAGTTAAAAATGGATCGAGTATATATTTCGGTAGTAGAAAAGTATCACTTATAAAAATATACCAAAATGGCAGCAGTATGTGTTAATAAGAGGTTGAAAAAAATTTAATTTAGGAAGGCAGACTAATTTAATTAAATTTGTTCAAGTCTTACCTTTTGTTTCGTAAGCGTATTCTTCGCTTTGTCCTTTTTCGCTCCATTCTGAAAAGAGAAATGACGTCACATTAGTAACATGATTGATTTCCGGTTTGTGATTGTTGTTGATTGGTGGTTGAAAGAACGATGAAGGGGTTGTTGTCAGCATCAGACGTCTTTTGTGACACATGAGGTTTTAATACAGATGAAGGCCAGACTCTAATCGAAAAATCAGGTATATACCTTTAGGTTTGGACACATCCGACTCTTCTATATACTCTTTTGAGGAAAGGTTTTCCTTTTTCCGTTCGCAGAAGTATACTTTGATGACGTCACCGCACCGAACGACATTTTCGTCGTGAAACAACTTTGCGAACGCGGAATAATCACTTTGCGAAACAGAGCGAACTTTTTCGAATTTTGGTAAGGGCCCACTTACGGTTTTACGTGGGGGTTTGACGGGTTTGGGAACTTCCGGTAGGTCGATATTCTCGACATCAGTGTGGGTTTCCGGCAACTCTGAATAGTTCTTGTGTTGTTGGATCTCTTCTGGAGATTCCCAATCGGTTTGGTTCAGGCTTTGAATCTGAATGAAGCTTTTCTCACCCGGAATGGGAGATGCCGGGGGTATGGAGTCTATGCTGTCGTCGTCAGCAGATACCTGAAATTGGTCTTCGTCGGTTTGAACCCCATCCATGATGTCTGTCGTAAGTTTGTTTATGTCGTCTTCGAAATCACTTTCAGATGAAAGGCCTAGTTCTTCTATGTCTGTGATTTTTTCGTCGGGATTTGTTTTTCTGGTTGACTCACTTCCGCATCACTTGGATCTAAGTCCTCCACTTCCGTATGGACCATTTCCGAACCGGATTCTCTTTGGTTTTTGGTGTTTTTTGATTTCCTTCTTCTCTTTTGTAGGTCTGATGGATCGAGAAACATTCCCTCAGAGTCTGATGGCTCTGGTTCAATTTTTTTCTCGAGTTTTAGATGCTTTTTGTGTTTAGTCATTTCCTGTTGATCATCGTTGCATGATTTCCTGTTGTTTGAGTTCCTGATGACTTTGTTTTTCTGGTTTTTGCAGCTCAAAACTGGTCTTTCACAACTATCGGACTTGTTTCGTCTTCTCTTCTTACAGGTCAACTCTTTCGAAGGGTCTTTGTGTTTTTCACTGGAAGTGGAACGTGATTCGAGTGGAATTTGGTGTTTGTGAGTCAGTGTCGAGGTTTTGTCTTCATTTTCAACATTGCTGACAATGATTTTTGGGATTATTGTTGGAGAATTCGTTTTCTGATGGCTTGGACGTGATTTTCCTTGGCCTTTTATCACTTTTCGAGGCTCTGAGCTTTTTCTGATGTTTGCTAAAGTCTCTTCTTGTGATTCAGATTCGGAGTCGTCTTCAAATTCTTCGACATCGGTGTATGCTGTGTTTTCTGATATTTTGGTGTTAGTTCCGGATGACGTCACGGCTTCCAGAAGCTGACTGATCGGTGAGGGGTTTTGAATATTTCGTGGTTTCCCCACTTTTAAGTTTCTTCGGATCTTTTCTTCTTCTAGAAAGAGGTCTTCGGTTTCGGTTGTGTTGTTGTAGGAGATATTTGGAGGATTTAAATTTTTTTCCTTCTTTTTCAGGTTTTCTTCACCATCTGACGAGAGTTCCAAGTCTGACAATCCACTCAAACCATCTGCTGGTATTTTTAGTTTTGGTTTCAATCCCTGGCTTACCGATGACATTGGCATCCATGCGTCATCTTCAGAAGAGGAGATTTCTGATGGATTTTTGAAAATGTCTTTAGAAATGATTCTGCTGCTGTCTAATAAAATTTCCAAATGAAAGTCAGCGTTTCTGTTGTGAGTATATCCGATATTGTCATCAGAATCTGAAGACTCTTTCCGGTATCTAGGCTTGTAAGCAGTTTTAAATTTTTTTTCCTGATCTGATAACTTTGTTTTGGACATCATCTCACAAATCTGCCTATGTGTGAGTTCTTCGTCACTGAATAAATCCGGTGGTATGGGACTGATCCTCCCGGAATTTCGCATCAATTTTGTTTCCGCTTGTCTCAGGCATCTTTTTGATGATTTGGCGTCGTGAAAGTCAGCGTAATGGTTATGGCACGTGTGGTCCACTGTTCTTGGAGATGTTTCAAATTTTTTGGTTGATCTATAGTTTCTTCTTTTCATTGTTTCCGCCATTTTTAATTTGGTTCTTATCTGGCTAAATGGGTGTGTTTGATTGAGTTATGTAGCTCTGTTGGGGGTGGTCTAATTGTGTCTACACTAAGTAATGATGTGTAAAGCGGTTGATTATAGTTCTAAAGGACTTACCTGTGTCGGATTGATGCCTGTCTTCTTCGCCTTCTGTTGGACAAAGTTTCGATCTAACTTTTTCTGGTGTTACCAAACGCACGTCTAAAATCGGGGATAAACGTTCTTCGAGGACATGAGCGGGAGAGGAAGGAAGTGATATTCTTGTTGGAGAGGATGATACTTTGGAATGCTTACTCGTATCTTGGTCAGTTTTCTGTTGGTCAATTTTTGCTTCTGCCTGAGTCTTAATATCTTGGTCTTTAGGAGAGCACGCTTCTCCTATATCTGAGGTTCGGTGTTTGGTTTTAGGGGAAGTAGGAGATACGGGAGGATGTTTCCGGGTATCAGCACTCACTTCCGCGTCCGATGGCGAACTGGGTAAAGCGACGGACTCACTCAAAGACGAATCGGTCGTATCGATCACTGACGTTTCACCTTCTACTGTCACGTCCGCGTGGGTCTTACGGGTGTCGGTCACCGTCGCGACGCGTTCTAGAACTTCTTTCGCGGTCGGTTGTCGGAAAATGACATCGAGCGCACCGGATTTGTCGAACGTACGAGTGAATACCTCGGTAGTTACGCGGGAAACACCGTTAGCACTCTTCGGTCGCTTGAGAGGACTGGATGGGAGGGAGGATGGTCCAAAGATGTTTTCTATCTTGCTGGGAGCAGATGATACTAGTTTTGATTTGAGAGAGCTCGGGCCGCTTTGACGACGACCTTGTTCAGGTATTGCATAGAGTAAGATGCTGCTTAAAGGTTCCAGAGGAAGATCTTTGGAAGGAGGGGCAGAAGCACTTCTGGACTCTGGCTCGGTAATGGTTGTTTCTTCTGTGACCACTTTGACCACTGTTGTCTGTAGTGGTTCGCTTGATTTCTCTTGATGAGTTCTGTTGTTCGTTTTATGATTTTCGCCTCGATTTTCTTTTGTGTAACGTCGCTTGTTTTTGTTTTCCCCAAAGTCTGGCCAGGTTTACCCTTTGTTCGGTCTACTTTGGTCTTAGTTCCTTCAAGTTCTTCAAGAGATTTCTTCTTCAAGGGTACCAGAGTTAGTGTCTTTGGTTGTGTTGTCGATTTTTCTCACTTGCGTCTTCTCCACTTCCTTCTTCACCGGTGTTATGTCATCCTTCCTAACCAGTTTCCTTGTTATCTGCGTCTCCACAACAGGTTTCTTCGTTATCTTGGTTTGGATATCGGTTATGCGCCTTGTTTCGTACGACTTTCCTCTTAGTTCGTCTAATCCTTTTTCGATTAGGCTTTTCTTGTCTTCTAGCTGTTCGAGGTCTTTGATTGTCTTGACTTTGCTCGAGACGTAAGACGAACTGGTTTTTGTGATCTTTTTTTCTGTGGCCGGTTTGGTTTTCTTCCCTTCCGTTTCTTTGGCTTTTTCTCTTTTCGCCTGAGCTTTGGCGAGATCACTGGCGGATAAGAAAATGTCACCGGATTTGCGCAGTTCGGTCGTCTTAGTTTTAGACTTGTCTTTTTGTTATTTTGGGAGAAGATGGTGTTGATGAGTCGGAAATGGTTCTGGTTCTGCTTTCGTCGGAAATGGTCCTGTGTCGGCTTTCGTAAGAAATGGTGGTTGCCATGTAACCCTTAGTTTCGCCTGGTTTTGTGGTTCGAGATGGTTTCACTTCCGGTTTTTTGTCTTCAGGCAGTGGCTTTTTGGTCGGAGCCAGTGAAGTTGGTTTCTTTCGGAGGGTTGGTTGTCTGACTGACAGTATTTCAGGTTTTTCGAGATTTTCTTTTTCAGTTAAATGCTTCTTCTCGGCTTTTCGACTTTTTCGATTGATGGTTTCTTCTCCGGTTTTTCAAGTTTCGCTTTTTCAACTGTTTCTTTCTTTTCGGGTTTTTCAGTTTTTTCGAGTAATCGCTTCTTCTCAGGTTTTTCCAGCTTTGCCTTTTCAGTTGGTTGCTTTTTCTCAGATTTTTCGGTTTTTTCGATTGATGGTTTCTTCTCAGGTTTCTCCAGCTTCTCAGCCTTCTCAACCAATAGTTTCTTTTCAGGTTTTCCAATTTTTTCAGGTGGCTGCTTTTTCTCAAACGAGTCTGGACGTGTGATTTTCTTGACAGCTGGAACTTGCGGCTCTTCTTTTGTAACTCTCCTCACAGTCGACCTCGAAACTGTTGTTGTCTTTGTAAAAGTAGAAGTTATCGGTTTCTGTTTCCCTTCCCGGCTTTCGAGTTGTTTCTTCAGTTCATTGGTCGTGTCTTTTTCGATTTTCTTTTGAGGTTTTATTTTTGAGGGTTCTTCGACTTTCTTTTTAGGTTCTTCCCTTGATCCCACCCTCTCTGTAAGTTTTGTTGTACTTCTTAGAGTTGTTTTCGTGACTGCCGGTTTCTTAGTCATTGCTTCAGATTTTTTAATTTCGGTTTGCTTTTCCAAGCTGCTCTTTTCAGGCACCTTTCTCTTCTGGTAGCTCTTATCTTCAACATCGAAATATGATTTCTTGTATGACGGGACCTGTGTAAGTTTTCTTTTCCCAGGTTCTGGTTCATCTTTGGGCTTTGGTGCTTTCATAATTTTACTTCTTGGAGTAATTATTTGTTGTTCGGTCACTGTGATCTCCAATATGTCATCTTTCATTTTGATGTCGTCTGGCGAGACCTCGAATTTGGCGCTTTCTCTTCTTTTTGGTGATGGTTCGCTGGATTTTGGTTTTTGCGACTCGAAGTGAGTTTTTAAGGATCTCAAGCTTTCTACCACTTTTCCTGTGGCACTCTCAATAATGGCCTTTCCGGATTGGAATACTTGAACCTCTTCAAAATGCTCCCCGATTTCCATTTGGTATGTATCGCTTTTCTCGATCTTAGGCTCAGGTTTGTCAGGCTTTCGCAACTCACCCTCCAAAGAGTCTTTGGATATCGTCATAGGGTCAACTTCTCTTTGCTGTTGGGGTTTATCTTCGTCCTCGTCTAGCGTTTCCTTTTCTAAAACACCTTCCAATGAATCAATCATAGAATCTCTTTCTTTTGGTGGTTGGTTGTCCAGAGAATCATTCAACGATTCTTTTGATGAGGATTTTTTGATTTCTAACGAATCGGCACCAGAAGATCGTTTTGATGTTTCTGGTTCTCTTTCTAGAGAGTCTAATGATTCAGAACGTCTTTCTAAGGAATCTTTCGAGTCGGACAAATCTTTTTCTACTTCGTACTCTTCTCCTTCTTCACCTTCTTCCTCCTCCTCTTCTTCTCTTCGAGATGAACTTGATTCTTTGTATTCGGATTCCTCTGAGGTGGGAATGTTAGATTGTAAGGAGGTTCCAGACTCTAAAGATTCCATGTGGGATGTGCCGTTGGTTTCACTTTTGCTGTCCAATGGCGAGCTTTCTCGTTTCGACGATTTTATGTCCTTTTCTGACGTGTCTGAATGTTCTTTTAATTCCTCTGTCGATTTATGTTGATCGTCTGTCGTGTCTCTTTCAATAGATGTTATGGATGCTGTGGTATCATCTATTCGATCGCGCTTATCCAATTCATCTTCCTCTTTGAAACTAGGAGTGATAACTTTGGGAATTTGATGAAGGTCATCAGAGGAAGTTGTTAGATCTTTAGGCTTTTTGTCTTCTTCCAAGGAATCGAGGTCTTTAGGTTTGTCAGCTGGTTCTGGAGTTTCTCTCAACGCTGTAGGTTCTTGTAAAACTTCCTTCGGAATGTCGGCTTCTTCGACGGGAGGTGTTTTAACAGGTTCAGACAAAAGAATTGTTGCTTCTTTCCTATCTATTGCTTTTGAGGGCATGTGTT
This sequence comes from Columbicola columbae, assembly GCA_016920875.1. Lineage (NCBI taxonomy): Eukaryota > Metazoa > Arthropoda > Insecta > Psocodea > Philopteridae > Columbicola > Columbicola columbae. The sequence goes on along the minus strand of JADMLL010000011.1, from coordinate 2,296,837 downwards.
CTGGTTCTTTTAATGTCGTCTTGTCAAGCGTTTCGGTGGATTTAATTTGGTGCTCAAGTTCTCGAATGATTTTGTCGTCGATCTGTTTGGAATCATCTCGAGGAGAAGGTGAGGATGGTTTATCTTTGGGCTTGTCTTTTGTTGGGATTATGTCCAAATCGCCGGGTTTTAAGACAACCGTTTTTTGCAACAGCTTCCTGAATTTCATGAGTTTTGTCGGAGGGTTCATCTTTAACCTTTGTTTCCTCCTTTGGTGTTGGTTCCGAGGGTTTGATATCGTCTTCTGTGATAATCAAGCTCTCGATTTTTTTTGCAATGTCCTGATCGGATTTCGCGTCTGGTTTGTCTGTCGTTTCAAGGATATGGGTTTCCTCTCCCTTGTCTACTGGCGATTCTTTCGAGGTGGTTGGTTTGCTTTCGGGGTTTCCCCTTTGGAAAGATGTCAAGGTCTCCTGTTTTTGTTAGTATTGTCCTTCCGATTCCTTCGGCGATTTCTTTTGGCTTTTCTTGGTCTTTCAAACTTATCATTGGCTTGGTAGGTGTGTGTGGTTTGTCAAATGTTTTTTTGTCTTCAATTAGGTCAAAAGCTTTTTTGATTTGCTTGGTTGACGCAAATGTCTTGCCAATTTGTGAGGAGTCAATGGTTTCTTCGACGACTTCTTGTTTGTCTTCCTTTTCGAGTTCTTCAGTCTTATCGTCTGGTTTGGTTTCTCTTTCCTTTGCTTTGATGTCGTCTTGAGTAACTGGTTTTTTATCAAACGTTACATCTTTCTCTTCAGTTTCATCAGATTTTGGACTTATTTCCTCTACTGTTTTGAGGTCGGGTTTCTTTGTTATCTCTTCTTCCTTTGACGGTGTAATTGCTTCACTCTTTTCATCCTCTTTGGTGACGACTTTTTCTTCTTTTTCAGTTGGTGTTATTATCTTTACCGATTCTTCCGTTGTTTGCTGTGGTTCTTCATCTTTTTCGGATGGTGTTTTATCCCGCAAAATTGTTTTACCTATTTCAGGCAACTTTTCTGATGTCCTTTCTTTGATTTCATCGGTTTCGTCTACATCCTTTTCGTCATCGGGAGATTTAGACAATTTTTTAAGTTCTGTTTGTTCAACTGTGTCTTCCAGGGCCTTTTCATCTTTTGGTTCCTGTGTTTCATCCACAGCCTCTTCCGGTTCTACCTCGTCATGGGATGTTTTGGGTTTTTTCTGTTCTTCAGTACCCGGTATTATGTAATACACCTCAGCCAAGAGAAATAGTTCGGTTGTTCGTATAATTTCGGTGGTACTAGAAATGTTGACTTGATATCTTCTCCAGGTATCGACTTCCGGTGCTGGTTGGCTTGTGGGCACGGCATATTCCAGGATGTTGCCTTTGTTGCCTCTACCATTTCTTCTTCAATGTCCTGATGTGTATCTTTTTGGTTTTGTCTTTCTTCCCACACACGTTCGCTATAGATCAACATACTGGAATATCGTATTTCTTCTACGATGAATAGTATAACTACTTCTATGATTGGTAATCTTGTGATAGTCTCAGAGAAGCTTACGTCTGAAACTTTCTTTTCAGCTACCTCTGAAACGTCGTCTGGAGTTTTGGGTTCTTCGGTTTTTTCTTCCTCAAAAACGTCTGCACTTTCAGTGAAAGTTGTTTTGACCTGAGTGTGATGTTCCTCAACGCTGGTGTCTTCATCAAAAGACCATGCTGGACTTCTCAAGAATCTAGTTGTGACTGTTTTAGTTTCAGTATCGTGGATGATTTCTGGTCGATGTTCTTGTTCTTTTTGATGTTCGTAAGTAGATTTGATTTCTTCGTCAGCTTCCGGTGACTTCTTCGGTCTTCGTAATCTGGAGTAAATTTCCTCGTAAGAAATGTCTTTTAGTATCGAAAGTTTTGGTTCATCCTTTGTTGCCGGTGCTTCCTCAGGTTGTCTTTCGTGTTTAACTGGTTCCTTGATTTCTTCGAGTTCTGAGGGTTGACTTGCTTCAGCAGGTACTTTTGTTGTCTCTTCTTCAGGCCTGCCAACCAGTTCTCTCGGTTCTGATTTATCTAGCAAGGTTACTTTTTCGTCTTTATCTGGAGCTTCTGATTTTAGTTTTGGTATTGTCTTTGATTCGATAATTTCTTCCACTGAATGATCTGCTTCTTTTGGTTCTTTCTTTTCTTCTTTAGGTTTGACAACGTCTTTTGGTCTCTGTTACACCAGGAGACATTTCTTTTTCTTCTTTCACTGGAGTTCTTTCTTCGGGTGTAATAACTTGTTCCATCGGTTTTTCTCTGTCAGACGAAGTCACTTTTTCATCTTTCTTCAAGTCTTCTTCTTTAGGTTCTTCTTTCAATGTTGATGACACTCTTGCTTCAATGAACTCCTCAATAGAGTGGTCAGATTCTTTCTGGTTCCTTTTCCTCAGGCTTGGCAACCCGTTCTTTGGTTTTGTTTCGTCGGATGATTTTTCCTTCTTCTCCTTCTCTGGAGCTTCATCTTGTTCATGAGGTTTAGCAGTCTCTTGTATAGGTTCTACTTTGTCAGGCACATCTTCTTGATCATCTTTCTCTGGAGCTTCTACTTTGAGCTTTGGTATTGTCTTTGTTTCAATGGTTTCCTCAACTAAATACTCAGGTTCTTTTGGCTCCTTTTCTTCTTCGGGTTTAGCAGCCTTGGTTACATCAGAAGTTTCTTTCTCGTCTTTCGTTGGGGGTTTTCCTTCTTGAGGTTTAACAACCTGCTCTATTGGTTTTACTCTTTCAGGCAAACCTTCTTTTTCATCTTTTTCTTTTATGGGCTTTTGTAGTGTTGGTGTAATTTGCCTCGATGATATCTTCAACAGATTGGTCAGGTTCTTTTTGATCTTTCTTCTCCTCTGGTTTAACATGTTCTGTTGTCACGATTGCATCGTGTGGTTTTTCTCTCTTCTCTGAGGGTTCATCTTTTTCTTGAGGTCTTTCAGCCTGTTCTGATGGTTTTACTAGGTCAGACAGAATTTCTTTCTCGTCTTCTTCATCTTTTTCTGGAGCTTCTACTTCAGGTTTTACTGTTACTTTTGCTTCGATGATTTCCTCAACTGAGTGATCGGGTTCTTTTGGTGCTTTTTTCTCTTCTTCAGGCTTAGCTATATGTTCTTTAATGTCAGTTATAGTAGGATAAGTATCTCTTTCGTTCTTCTCTGGGGTTTTCGATTCTTGAGATTTAGGAGCCTTTTCGATTGGTTTTACGTCTTCAAGCAAACCTTCATCCGTTTGTGAGTCTTCTTCTATGGGTTCTTCTTGAGTATTGGTGTCACTTTTGCCTCGATGGTTTCCTGAACAGATGGTCCAGTTTCTTTTGGTTTCTTCTCGTCTTCAGGTTTAACAACGTATTCCATTTCATCTTTCTCAGGAGCTTCCACTTTGAGTTTCGGTGTTACCTTTCCGTCAACTATTTCCTCAACAGAGTGGTCAGGTTCTTTTGGTTCTTTCTTTTCTTCTTCTTCAGGTTTAGCAACGTGGTCTTTAATGTCAGTTACATCAGGAGAAGTTTCTTTCTCGACTTTCGTTGGGAGTTTTCCTTCTTGAGGGGTAACAACCTGCTCTATTGGTTTTACTTTTCAGGCAAATCTTCATGCATCTTTGAGTCTTCTTCTTTTAGTGTTGGTATCGCTTTTGCCTCGATGATATCCTCAACAGAGTGGTAAGGTTCTTTTGGCTCCTTCTTCTCGTCTTCAGGTCTAGCAACTTGGTCTTTTTCGTCTTTCTCTGCAGCTTCTAATTTGGGCTTTGGTATTACCTTTGTTTCGGTGATTTTCAAGGCCATAGTCACGTTGTTTTGGTTCCTTCTCTTCTTCAGGCTTAGCAACCCGTTCTGCTGGAGTAGTAACATCAGGAGAAGTTTCTTTTTCTTCTTGAGGAGCTTTTTCTTGAGGTTTATCAGTTATTTTAGTTGCGTCTGATGTGTCAGGCAAACTTTCTTTCTCATCTTTCTTTGGAGTCTGTTCTTTCAGTGGTGATTTTACTTTCGCTTCGATTGTTTCCTCAACAAATTGATGTGGTTCTTTTCCATCCTTTAATAAGATTTTTTCTTTTTCTTCTTCAGGTTTAGCAACCTGCTCTATTGACTTAGATACAACAGGTGAGGTTTCTTTTTCGTCTTTCGTTGAAGGTTTTCCTTCTTGAGGTTTAACAGATTCTGTTGATTTTACTCTGTCAGGCAAACCTTCTTTTTCATGTTTCTCTGAGTCATCTTCTTTTACAGGTTCTTCTTTTTCTGTTGGTATCACTCTCTTCTCAATGATTTTCTCAATAGAGTGGTCAGGTTCTTTTGGTTCCTTTTTCTTTTCTTCAGGTTTGCCAACAAGTTCTGTAGTCTCAGTTGTATCGGGTGAACTTTCTATTTTATCTTTTTCTAGAGCTTCTACTTTGAGTTCTGGTGTTACCTTTCCTTCAATGATTTCCTCAACAGTTTGGTGAGGTTCTTTTGGTTCTTTCTTTTCTTCAGGTTTAACAACGTATTCTTTAACATCGGTTACACTAGGAGAAGTTTCCCTCTCTGGGGTTTTCCTTTCTTCTGGTTTAGATACCTTTTCTATTGGTTTTACTTTTTCAGGCAAACTTTCATCCTTTGTGAGTCTTCTTTAATGGGTTCTTCTTTTAGTGTTGGTATCGCTTTTGCCTCTATGATATCCTCAAAAGATTGGTCAGGTTCTTTTTGTTTCTTCTTCTCTTCTTCGGATTTAGTAACTAGTTCTCCAACCTCAGTTACATCGGGCAATTTTTCTTTTTCGTCTTTTTCTGGAGCTTCTACTTTAAGTTTTGGTATCTCTCTTTCCTCGATGACTTCTTCAGTAGACTGGCTAGGTTCTTTGGGTTCCTTTTCGTCTTGAGTTTTAATAATGTGTTCTGTTGGCTTCGTTGCTGCTGGTAATTTTTCTTTTTTGTCCTCTGAAGCTTCATCTTGTTCTAAAGGTCTAATAGTCTGTTCCCTTGGTTCTGCTTTATCAGGCGAGGTTACTTTTTCATCTTTCTTTGAGTCTGCATCCTCTTTCACAGGTTCTTTTTTCAGTGCTGGTATCACTTTGGTCTCGATGACTTCCCCAACGGAATGGTCAGGTTCTTTCGGTTCCTTCTTCTCTTCGTGTTCTTTTACCTCAATGACATCAGGTGATTTCTCTTTTTTGTCCTTCTCCGGAGATTTATCTTGTTCTTCAGGTCTTTCAGCCTGTTCTGATGGTTTTACTTTGTCGGACACACCTTCTTTTTCATCTTTTTCTGGAGATTCCGCTTTGAGTTTTGATGTTACTTTTGTTTCCATTGTTTCCTCTACAGCATGGTCGGGTTTTTTTGGGTTTTTCTCTTCTTCTGTCTTAGTAACACGTTCTGTTTTCTCGGTTGCATCGGGTGATTTTTCTTTTTCTTCCTTCTCTGGGGCTTTATCTTCTGCTGGCTTAGCAACGTGTTCTCTTGTATCTGATTTATCAGGTAGACTCTCCTCTTTGTCTTTTCTCAGGGGCTTCCACTTTTACCATTGGTATTACCCTTGGTTCAGTGATTTCCTTAACTGAGTGTTCGGGTTCTTTAGTATCTAATGGTGAAATATCTTCCTTTTCTTTTTCTTCAGGTTTAGCAATGTGTTGTTTTGCCTTGGTATCAGCAGGGGATTTTTCTTTTTCGTCTTTCTCTGGTGCTTTGTCTTCTTTCAGTTTTTGTACTGTTTTCTCCTCTGTGTCATCTGGCTCTTTTAGATCCTTCAGAATTATTTCCTTCTTTTTGGAAATCGCTGTCGGTGTAGTTTTTTCCAGAGTATATTCAGATTGTTTCTCAATGTCCTTTTCAAGTTTGACTTCTTTGATAAGAGCTTCCTCTTTATCCTCAGCAGTTTTATCCACCTTATCTTTTTCTGTTGGAATTTTTTCTTTATCATCTGGTTTTTCATCTCTTTTCTTTTGTTGATCTTCTTCGTCCAGTGGTTTTGTTGTCTTGCTCTCTTTCACTTCGTCGTGCTTTTGTAAAGTTGTTTCTTTTTGTATAGTCACGGTCATGTGATCTGCTTTTGGTTCTTCTCTTAGTGTCACCGGTTCTTTGGGAAGTTTTTCATGCAAAGTCAAGACAGGTTTTTCCACAACCGGAGAAGTTGTATCAAGGTCTTTCTCATCGACTTCGTCGTGTTTTTTCATGAACGAAATTCCTCCGACAAAACTTTTGACTGACTTAAAGAGATCTTCGTACCTCGGTGGTGCCTCAAACATATCGGAGTCGGTTGGCGAGAAGGTCTGATCTTTAGCTTCGTCAGGAGTTTTTAGGTCTATCTTTTGAGGTTTTTCATCGCCATCTTTGGGTGTGTGTTTCAGAGGTTTTGGTTCAGGCTCTTCGGGCGTTTTCATGTCTAGGATTAGATGAGGTTTCAGGTCTTTTGTGTCTGGTTCTTTGTCTACCTCGTCTTTAGTTTCAGGAAGGACTTTTATAGGTTTGTCTGTTTGTTGTGTGGTCGAGATTGAGGTGCTCTGAGAGTCATCTTCGTCTGGTGTTTTCATGTCTGGTACCGGATGTAACTTTTGATCGAGTTTTGTTTTTGGTTCGTCTACGGTTTCTTTTTCAACAGTTTCAGATAATTTTTTCGACACATCTGTCACTATATCATCTGTTGGTTTGGTTGCTTCCGTGATGGAAGATTCACTTCTAGGCTGATATTCTTCTTCAGGTGTGTTCATATCCGGTAGTGGCGTTGTTGTTTTAAATGGTGCTGCTTCTTCTTTTTGTTTTAAGTCTTCAGGAGCTTCTTCGATAGGTTTTCTGTCCTCCAGCTCCTCATCTTCCTTCTCTGAATCTTTTCTCCTCTCAGGAGTGAGTGCTTCTTTAACGCCGTGATAGATCTTTGCAAAGAAGCCTTCTGTCTGAGGCGCTTCATAGGTTTTCGAAACTGTGTCCTCCTTCTTATCTAACTCCAGATCTTTAGGTCGAGGAAGTTGAGTTGCTTTGAGTTCCTCCTCCGGTTCGGTTTGTTCTTCATGAGTTTCTTCTGAAATATGTTCTTCAGTTTTGGTCACGACAACTTTCACAAAATGTTCTTTGTGGTCGACGTCTTTCCTGTCTACAAAGTCGTCATCAGGTGTCTTCATGTCTGGGATCATGTGTACTTTAACTTCTTTCGTTTCCGGTTTTTGTCGAGTTCTTCGTCTTTAGGTTCAGGAAGTGTTTTTGTTGGTTCGTCTGTCAACTCCTCTTTCAAGGTTGAGGGCGTCATTTTGTATAGAGAGTCGTCACCCTCAGGTGTTTTCATGTCTAGCACTTGTTTGGTTTCAACTCCTTCTTCATCTTCAGCGGTTTCTTTATCTACCACTTCCTTTTCATCTTCTTCCTTGTCTGAATCCTTTCTCTTCTCAGGAGTCAGGGCTCCTTTCACTCCGTGGTAGATCTTGGCAAAGAAACCTTCCGATTTAGGCTCTTCTAGTTTTAGTTCCAAATCTTGTGGTCGAGAAACCTGTTGAGGTTCGTCTGATTCTGTTTGTTCCTCAAGGGGCTCTTCAGAAATGTGTTCTTCAAATTTGGTCACCACAACTTTTACGGGAGTTGTTTTGTAGTCATCGTCTTTTAGTTCTTTAAATTCTCCCTCTGGTGTTTTCATGTCTGGGATTAAGTGGATTTTGACTTCTTTTGTTTCTGGCTTTTTGTCTACTTCGTCTTTAGTTTCAGTGTTTTCGCTGGTTCGTCTTTTTGTTCTGTTGTCAAAGTTGAAGGTTTGGTCTGAGAGTCATCTTCGTCTGGTGTTTTCATGTCTGGAACCGGATGGAATTTTACGTCGATTTTGGTTTTGGTTCGTCTATAGTTTCTTCCTCCACAGTTTCAGATAATTTTTTCGACACATCTTTCACTAATTCTTCCGTGATGGAAGATTCACTTCTAGGCTGATATTCTTCCTCTTCAGGTGTTTTCATATCCGGTAGTGGTGTCGTTCTTTTAATCGGTGCCTCTGTATCTTCTTTTAAGTCTTTGGCAGTTTCTTCAAAAGGTTTTCTGTCATCCAGTTCTTCATCTTCTTCCTTGTCTGAATCTTTTCTCCTCTCAGGAGTGAGTGCTTCCTTAACGCCATGATAGATCTTAGCAAAGAAACCTGATTGAGGTTCTTCATGGGTTTTAGAAACTGTGTCTTCCTTCTTTTCTATATCGAGATCTTTGGGTCGAGGAACTTGAGTCTCTTTGGGTTCCTCTGGTTGGGTTTGTTCTTCATGGGTTTCTTCTGTGATATGTTCCTCAGTTTCGGTAACTATAATTTTTGTGATGGAAGATTCCTCAATGGTTTCTTTTTCAACTGTTTCAGATAATTTTTTCGACACATCTTTCACTAGTTCTTCTGCTAGTTTGGTTGTCTCTGGGATGGGTTGGTATTCTTCTTCTTCAGGTGTTTTCATATCTGGTAGTGGTGTAGTTGTTCTAATCGGTGTTTGTTTTTCTTCTTTTAGGTCTTCGACAGTTTCTTCGACAGGTTTTCTGTCATCCACTTCTTCATCTTCTTCTTTGTCTGAATCTTTTTTCCTCTCAGGAGTGAGTGCTTCCTTAACTCCGTGGTAGATCTTCGCAAAGAAACCTGTCTGAGGTTCTTTATCAGTTTTTGAAGTTGTGTCTTCCTTCTCTTCCAAGTCCAGATCTTTGGGTCGAGGAATTTGCTTTGTTTCTGGTTTGAGTTCTTCTTGTGTGGTTAGTTCTTCATGAGTTTCTTCAACTTTGGTTACGATAACTTTCACAACTTGTTCTCTGTGATCGTCATCTTTTCTTTCTTCGAAATAATCTTCAGGTGTTTTCATGTCTGGGACTATGTGCACTTTAACTTCCTTCGTATCTGGTTTTTTGTCGACTTCTTCGTCTTTAGATTCAGGAAGTGCTTTGGTTGGTTCTTCTGTCGGCTCTGTTTTCAAAGTCGAGGGAGTCATTTTGTCCTGAGAATCATCCTCAGGTGTTTTCATGTCTGGTAGGGAATGCAACTTTGTGTCTTCTTTTGGTTGTGGTTTCTCCACAGTTTCCTTCTTCATAATCTCAGAAAAGTCTTCTGACACGTCTTTTACTTTTTCTTCCATCGGAGTTGTTACGTCTTGGATGGTAGGTCCTGTCCTGCTTTCGTCGTCATCTTCTTTTGTTGTTTTTGTAGGCGCGTCTTTTTCTCTTGCTATTTTCTCTTGTTGCTTTAATTTTTCCTCTTCTGGACTTGGTGGGAATGTAACCACCGGTTCTTTTTCTTCGGTTTCTTTTGTTTCCTGTACTTCCGGTTGTTTTTCTTTTGCCGGACTTACCACATCTTTTACTCCGGGGTTGGTTTTTCATCAGATACGCTTTCGTCTTTTGATTTCGAGTCTACTACCGCTTCTTTCAGGTCTGTAGGTCGTTTCAAATCTTTTCCTTTGTCATCCTCGGGCTTTGTAAGAGGTTTATCGTGTTCAGGAGATTTTGGTTTTCTTTTGAATGTCTTCCAGTTTGGACTCGTCTTTTATCTTCAAAGCTTCGTCTCGAATGGTTTCTGTGATTTCGTCTGTTTTTTTGCTTATTATTTCCACATCTGGTTTGTCAGCAGAAATGAAGTCTTTGACGGTCTTTTCAGTAGATGGTGTCGGCTCCTTAGGTTCATCAGGTTTTCCGTCTTTAGGCTTTTTGTCATCGAGAGGAGTTGGTATTGGTTCTTTGATGTCCTCTGTTTCATCTTTTGGTGCTGTTTTAGGTTCGGTAATTTTTTCTGCTGGTTTTTCTAGTTCTTCATATATTTTAGTTTCTTCTTTAGTGTCTACTTTGTGTGTCGCATCAGTCACTTCTTTTGTACTTTCCGTTTTGAAATCTTTCTCGTCGGATATAAAAACTTCCTTCACTTCATGAATTATTTTCCCCATGAAGCTTGTGACCCCCTTTGTTTCTGGTTCTTCTTTGTCTTCGGGTTTGACTTTGACACCTTTTCTTCGGATATTGTTTCTTTTGGTTCCTCCGCCTTTTCAAGTTTTTCTTTTTGTTCTTCCACTACTTCGTCTGGTTCTTTCTTTATGATTGTCTCTGGTTTTATGCTCACCTTTTCTATTTCTTCCTCATCTTCGTACACCGGAGACATTCCTCGTTTTAATTCTTCCTTTGGTTCCGTTTCCTTTTCTTTAGCTTTTTCTAAGGTTTCTTTAAGCGGTGTTAAAGTGTCCATCACCTCTTTCAGCTTTCCAGAAACGGTCCTATCTGTTTCTTTCTTCTCTTCGACTTTTATCTCTTTAGCATCTTCATCGTCTTGGAATGTTTCTTGTTCTGTCTTCTTTACTGACTTAATTGTGCCTTCTAGAAGTTCTTTGTCCTTTGTCTGATCTAAGGTTTCTTTGAGTGGAGTCAAGGTTTCCATAACTTCTTTCAGTTTTCCAGCAATGGTAGTTTCTTTCGATTCTTGTTGGAATGTTTTGATTGAGATTTCTTCTTCCTCTGGCGAGGGTTCTGGTGTTCTTAGCTTCTTCGCTTCTTTTCCTGCCGTTTTATCTAGCGTTTCTTTGAGTGGGGTTAGTGTTTCGAGGACTTCCTTTAGTTTACCGGAAATAGAATCTATCGATTCTGGGACTTCTTCCTCTTTAGGAGTCTTGACTTCCGGAACTCTTTCCATTGTTTTGTCTTTTGGTTCTTCTTCCTTGAGTGTAGGAGTTGATTTGATTATTGTATCTTCTTTTTCCATCTTTTCACTTTCTTCTTTGGGTGATTCCTTATCGTCTTTTGGTATTTGAGGGATGGGTTCTTTCTCGTGAATGGGTGATTTGTCAGAAATGTCTTTTTCTAAGATATCGTGTTTTTCGGGTACATCGTCTTTCTCTTCTTCGTCAGATTTGTCGGCGTCGGTTTGGTCTATTGCTTTCTCGGTTTCTTCTGTTTCTGGAACACTTTTCTTCTTTGGAACTATAACACCCTTCACGTCGTGGTAAAGCTTGGATAAGAATCCTGTTTTTTTCCTTTTCTTTTTGGTTTCTTTTTGCTTTTCATCTTCTGGTTCTTTTACCATTTGTGTTGTCTTTGTGAGTTTTTCTTTTGTGGGTTCATTTATGTCGGTTGGTTTTGCTTCGAATAGCTCCTCGTCTTTTTCTATTTTAGCCGTGACCACTTTTATTTCTTTTTTGGAGACGATTTCTTCAACCACCTCCTTACCATCTACTGGTTTAGGACTTTCTACCATTTCGGGGGACGGACTTGGGCTTGGAATGGTGGGTTTGTCACTGTCTTTTTCGGGTTCTTTTGGTTTTGTAGTTTCCTTTGAAAGAATGTCGCGAGTTTTGTCTTTTGTTACGTCCTCTGGTCTCTCCTTACGAATGTCAGTCTTTTCGATTTCTTCAGTCTCTTTTGTAGGAATGGTTCCTACTTTCGTCTCAGCAGGACTTTGTTCAGTCTTCCTATCAATTTTCTCATCGACTGGCTTTTCAGCCTTGAATGCTTCTTGCGGAATGATTCTAGATTCTACGATTTCGTCTTCTACGGTTTCTCCAACATACTCAGTCTTGGCGTGCATTTTTTCAGTCTCAATGAACTCCTCCAACGGGGCCGAAGGTTCCGGTTTGTGTAAATCGGTTCGTTTGAATAACTTTTCGAATTCGTCTTCTTCGGTGATTGTCTCCTTAACTTGATCGAATTTTTTAATCATTAGGTCTTCCGGATGTTCCGGTTTAATCGATTCTAGATCTGGGCGTTCCTCTTTAGGTTCGGGAGCATGTTCTAAAATCTTGACTTCCTTTTTATCCACGATTTCTGGTTGCAAGCTTTCAACTTCCTCCACCTTTTGTTTGGTAAGTTGTTCTTCAAGATCATGGATGATTTCGTCGACAGGTTTCTCTTCCGTAGGCGTGGATATTTGTTTCACAACCTTTTCATCACTCTTAGGTGGGAATATGTCCAAATCTCCGGGTTTGATGATGACAGTTTTACCAAAGTCCTCCTTTATTTCCGGTTTGTGTTTTGGTTTCTCCGGTGGTATTATGTGCTCGATTTCTGATTCGTCGTGAATGATCATGCTCTCGAGTTGTTTTTCGAAATCATCTTCTGCTGGTTTACCAGATCTGTCGGCTGATTCCAACATTTGTGCTGTTTCTGCTTTATCTATCGGTAGCTCTCCTTCTGCCATTTCTTTGTCTGGAGACACTATACCAGGAGGGAAAATGTCGATGTCTCCCGGTTTGCATATGACTACTTTGTCAAGAGCTTCCGACACTGGTTTTGGTTTTTCATCTAGACAAACTATTCGTCGAGGTTTTATGTCTGGTTTTATGAAGTCACCTTCGTCTAGTTCTTCGAAGGCTTCTCTTAACACTTTAGAAGAAGCGAAAGATTTCTGAACGTGAGATACTGAAATTGTTTCTTCGATGATTTCCACCGGTTTCTTGTCTTCTGGTTTGTCCTCCAGTTCTTCAGTAACTTCTTTTTTTAGGACAAACTCAGTTTCCGGTGTTGTGGGAGTCTTAGCGGTTACTTTCTCATCTTTTTCTTTGATGATTTTCACTACAAGTTTTGTTTCCCGTGTTGAAGTTTCTTCATCTTCTTCTTCCTTTTCTGGTTTCGATTCTTCTTCCTTATGAATTTTGTAGACAAATTTGATGTCGGGTGATTGCAATGTTTCTTCTGGTTCTTCGTCTTTTGGTTTCCTGGTACTTTGATGACATATTTCAATCCTGTAGTTTCAGTTTCCTCTTCTGGTGTTTTGGGCACCACCTTAAATCTATCTTCCACTTCTTCCTCCATCTCTGTATACTTAATTACAGAATATTTTATTTCCTCTCTATTGGTTCTTCTGTTTCGTCAAGGGTTTCTTTTTCAGGTTCTTTGCCGTGTATTTTGACAATGTATTTGTATTCTGGTGTCTCTTCTTCCTCTGGTTTCTTGAGGACAACTTTAAATCTGTCTTGCACCTCTTCTTCGCCTTCTATTTGCTCTTCCACTTTGATAATCGAATATTTGATTTCAGGTTTGTAGGTTTCCCCTGTTTCTACTTCTGGTTCGTCGAAGTGTTGAACAGTTTTTTCTGTGTGAACTTTAATGATGGATATTTTATCTCCTGTTTCTTCTGTTGTGTCTTCCTCTACCTCCTCTCCCGGTTTTTCATGCTCTAAAGCTTTTCCTCCTAACTTAACGACGTATTTGAGCTCTGTGGTTTCTATTGTCTCTTCGGGTTGTTTCAATACAACTTTGAATCTGTCTTGTGTTTCTTCTTTTGTCTCTTCTTCTTCTGGTTCTTGTAGTTTTGGTTGTAATTTAACAACGGTGTATTTAACCTCGGTTTTTGGTTCTTCGGTTGGTGCTTCCTCTTTCATGGAGGAAACTTTTACTATTTTGGTTTCTGATACCTCGACGGAAGGTTTCATCTTTTGTTCTGGTTCTTCTTCCCCTTCGGATGGTGATTCCGGACTTTTGGTTTTTGGTTTGAGTTCCTCTACGTGTTTTTCTGTCTTTTCGATGATTTCTGTTTTCACGGCTTTGGTTTCTTTTATTTCTACGGTTCTCACTCCTTCCTCTTGCTCAGTTATGTGTTGAACATCTTTGACTTGAATTTGTTTTTCGGTTAGCTTTTGGTCTTTTGTCTTGTCAGGTGTTTCCGTTTCTGGAGTTTTTGGTATTTTTTGTTCTGGCATGGGTTTGGATGTGTCGGGAAGCGTGGCTGTTGTTTTGAGTGGTTTATCAAAAGAAACGTCTCTTTCGGAAATCTGTTGTTGAGTTATTCTTCCTATCTCTTCATCGATTTCTTCTTGTGTCATTTCTAATCTACCTTCGTCCGATTTATCGTCACTTATGCTTTCCTCATTGATCGGTGTTAGTATTGGAACGAAATCTCCCTCCGAAGCTTCCTCTTCTTCTTCTGGTTCATCATCCCTTAAATTGGCTTCTACTTTGATGACGGTTATTCCTGTTTTCTTTTCGATAGGCTTTTCCTCATCTTTCGACTCTTTTGTTACCACATCTGGTTTTCTGTCCTCTGTCTGTTTTTCAGGCTCGATTATTTTGTGTTCTTGTTTGGTTTCTGTAAGTTCTTCTGTTTTTTTGATATCTTTGATCTCTTTTTCTGTAGGTTTGATATCCTGTTGTTTATCTTTTTTATCTTTTTCGATGTCTTTGAGAGTTTCTCCTGGAATTAATTTCCTGATGTCTTCTCTTTCCTTGATGACGTCTTCCTGTAACGCAGTCTTACTTATGTCTTCGGTTGGTTTTTCAGGTTCGGGTTCTTTGTCTTTGATTTCTTCAAGTTTTTCTGGAATAAATTTCGGTTCCTCGGTCTTTGTTCTTTCCTCCTCCTCTTCCTTCGGTTTATCTCCTGGAATTAGCTTTCTGATGTCTTCTTTTTCCTTGATGACGTCTTCCCGTAACGCTGTCTTACTCATGTCTTTGGTCGGTTTTTCAGGTTCGGGTTCTTTGTCCTTGATTTCTTCTAGCTTTTCTGAAATGAATTTCTTTTCCTCGGTTTCTTTGTCTTTCTTTTCCTCCTCCTCCGGTTTATCTTCCTTTACTATTTTTGTTTCTTCTTCTTTTATTTTGGAAGGTTCTGGTTTTTCAGTATGGACATCTTCTTCCAACAAGTCTTCTTCTCGTGTTGGGATTTTGTCTGTAGTTTCTTTTGGAGCTTTTTCGGGCATCTCGTCTTTTTCTATTACCTTTTCAGGTTTTTCGTCTCCAGTTAATAATGGTGTGCGAAGGTCTTCTTTTATTGTTTCGTCAAGCTCTGGTTTTTCGGTAGAAACTTGTTTTTCTATTTCTTCTGTTATTACTTTCTCAACTTCTTTTGTTGTTGTGACCGTTTTAATATCTACTATTTCTTTAATGTCTTCTTTAACTTCTTGAATAACTTCTCGATCCTCTTCTTCAGTTACATCTGATTCCTTTGGTTTTTCAGAAACAAAAACTTCTTTCACTCCATGGTACAACCTCGATAATAAACCGGATGGCTGTTGTTGCTCTTTAACTTTCTCTTCGAAAGTTTCTTTTATTTCTGTCACTTTTGTGACGGTTGTAATTGTTTCTTCTTTTGAAACTACTTCCGGTTCTTTTTGTTCGGTTTCCTTTTCTGTTGTAGGAGTTTTGACATCTTCAGTTGGAAGTGTTGGTTTCGGCTTTTCCGCTTTGCCTGTTTCGTCAGTTTGTGGTTTTAGTTCTTCAGCATGTTTGTCAGTAACTTCTGTCGTTACGTCTTCTTGTGATGTTGTGACTTGGTCTGGTTTTCCGGGTTTTCCGTTTGTTTCTTCGACAATTTTCTCTAATGCTTCGACATATTGCATAGTCTCGGGTGAAGCAAAGAGTCGGTCAGAACCTTCTGGCGTCGGTGTTAAATCAGGTTTCAGCGTTTTCACGTCTTCCTTTATCTGCCTTGTCACATCCTGGACTTCGGTTATCAATTCGTCCACGTATGTAGCTCCCAGATCGCCTTGTTCGAGGTTCAGGTCTTTTTTCGTTTTGAATTTTTCCAGGTATTCCTCGTCTGTGACGTCACTTTGTCGTGTCTTGTCGTTTCCTGTTTTCTCTCTTCTTTCTCTTCAACCTCTTCCTGTTTTGTTTTGGTTATCTTTTCTTCGATCCGTTCACTAACTGTCTTAGCTTTTTCTAATTCATCTAGGATTCGAGTTCCGCGCTCTAAGACTTCAGTTAGCTTGCTTGTTAATCCGGAAGTTGTTTTTTCAGATTCGTACGAAATCTTTTCGTATTTTGTTTCTTCACTTGTTGTCACTTCCTCCCTTTCGATTATAGTTGCTTCCTCTTTGATGTCTTCTTTGTATTTTTCTTTAAACCTTCTGTGTTCTTCGAGTAGACTTTGTCGAATAGTTTCTTTTTCGGATTTTTCTTCGCTTGTGGCGATCTTTTCGACTTTTAACATTTTTTTGTGCTCTTCAACAGGTTTTGATTCCTGTTCCGAAGGTATCGGTTCTGTTTTGTCTTTGTCCTCTGTTGTTGGAACTGTTTTCTCCTTTTCTATACTTTCACCAGGTCCTTCTTTCTCGATGTCTTTATCAGGTTTTTCTGAGATTATTTTCTCTGACACGGTTTCGCTGATAATTGTTCCTGCTTGTGAAACGTGTTCGAGGATTTTCTTCTGGGTTTCGAATAGTTCCGATAGTTTTTGCTCAACTTTTCCACTTCGTTGGGTTACAGGCTCTTTTTCGGCTTTTGGTTTGGCCTTTTCCTCGTCTTTTTGACTCGCGATCCTTTTTTCAATGCTTTCAATGACTTCAGATATCTTCGGATATGATTCTTGAGAATCAATTTCGGTGAGTTCGATTCGTTCCGATTCGGATTTTTCGATTCGTGTCGTCGTTTCCGTGACTTTAGTCTCCACCTTGAGTGTTTCATCATCTGCATCGCTTTCCGTCGACTGAGTGAAGATCCTTTGTAACTCTTTGATCTTAGGACCGATTTGTTTGGCCGTGTGAGTTGGCGTCGCCTGTTTTGTTTGTTTCGATGTTGGTGAAGGTTCTTCCGTTTCGAAGGTTTTGGCCACTTCCACAACGCTTTTTAGTATAGTTGATGTTATGTCGGCTTTATCGATATCTTCTTTTGTCAGTGTGTCATCGTCGGTTAGATCTTTGATTTCTTTTTTCTCACAGACTTCTTCAACTTCGTCTCCGGTGCACAAATAAACGACTCCTGATTTTTTGTGGTAATGCTTTTCCGGTTTGCATTCTTGTTTCTCTTCTAAAAGTCGAACCAGAGATTTGACGTCGGATTTCTTGGGAGATTTTAATTCGATTTCGTGTTTTTCTTCGTAGTGAATGTCGCTGACTATCTTCGTCGCTGTTATCACTTCCTCGACTTCTTTTTTAGTTATGACTGTTTTGGAGTCGACTATCTCTTCAATATGCGACACAACTTCTTCTTTTAGAGGACTGTTACTAGCGTCTTTTTTCTCGACAGAGTCAGTTTCAACTCCGGTATCAGACGTTTCCAGAGGTAGAGGACTTGTAGCAACACTAGTCGAATCAACAGCCGTAGATACATCTATCGGACTACTGGCTGTGTCTTGGTATTGAGTGTCTTCTGGGAAAACGGGCTCTGCGTATAGCTGGTTTACTTCGTCCGCTAAAATGGGACTGAGGCCAGCATCCGTCAGCTCGAGTTCTTCTGCTTCGGCATCGAATGCTGTGTCCGTGTATGGTTTGGTTGGAGGTTCCGCACTCCCAATGGGTTTATGTGTGGAACTCGTTTCTGTGACGGTGCCCCGTGTTAAACTTATTCCCGTGTCTGTGATGTGATGAGACATGCTTTCCTCCGTCATTGGTGATTCGCATACTGAGCTTGCAGTGCTTTCACGGGTGTCGTAGTGGTAAATGCTTTTCTTGTTGCTGAATACGACAGTGTCTTCTTTCTTTTTGTCTTGTCGTTTTTGATCTGGTTTTTGGTCTTGAATACTTCCTGGTGGTACGATGAAAGAATCTGATGGCTTTTTAGGTTGAGATTCGTCAATCGGACTCTTTTTCGGTGATTTTGGTGTTGTTTTTGAATTTCCTTCTCTGTGACATCGTGAGTCGTTGTTGTTGTAGTGGTTATATGAGTTTCTGTAGTCTTTCTTGTAGTCAGCAATTCACCCATAGGCTTTTGGGTTTTTTGCTCAGCAGTATCTGTTTTATCGCTCGGTTCCTTTTTGTCTTTAGTTCGGAAATCATCTTTTTCATCATGAGTTGTTGGTTTGAATTGTTTTTCATCGAGTGATTTTAAATTTTCCGGATGTTTGGAATCTTTAGCACCTTTTTCTTCTTCAGGAGAAGAGATTTTCAAAGGTTTTAACCTCTCTGGTTTAGTAGATTCTCCGTAGGCAATCATCGACATCCTTTCGTCCTTTGTTCTCTTGCCGAACTGCATTTTTTCAGGTTCTTCCTTGGGTTTTTGTTTCGTTTCGGTTTCCTCTTCTGGTTTTTTAACCGCCTTAAAATCATCTTCGTCTCTTCCTAAGGAGTCGTCAACATCACTTCCATCATCGGATGCTATTTGAGATCGTGTTGAATCCTGGGAATCATCATCGTGAGCTCGAACAAATTTGGAATGTTTGCTTTCCAATTCGGAGAAGCTTTCTTCTCCTTCGAAATATTTTCTCTTAGCTTTTTCGCGAGCTTCGTCGAAAGTGGACACATCATCGTCTTCATTGTCGTATTCTTCGACGTCGTCGCTTTTCGGGAATGTCTTGAAGGTCTTCTTATCGAGTCCTTCTTGGAATGTTTCGCCTTCCAAAGTCTCCTCATCGAAGGTGGCGATCAATCTCTTTTGCGTTTTGCTCGTGACAACAGTGGTGGTGTGCTTCGCGTATTGTGATCTCCTGGGGTTGGACACTCTTTCATCTTGTGGCGTTGGCGCATCTACCAAAGGCTGCTCTATAAATCCGTCCGCATCGAGAACATCCTCTTCGGCCGGCGATGTGACGGATGCTTTATGTTTAAATAAAAAATCCAAGATGGCGTCAATAATAATCAATCAAAATATCATTTCTCTACCCATGTCGTGTGAAACTTGATCGATGTGATTTATTTTTTAACCATTTATGCTCTTTTAAAAATTAATAAATAATAATAGTAATTGATAACCGATGATAATAATAATCGACATCGCGGCAAATAACTCATTCTATTATCCATATAGATAATTGTCATTTCGTTTTGATACAGACAAAACCTTTTTTTTAAAGCCCAGATGATGAGCGTGATATGTGACATCCATCGATGAATGATCTATATATCTGATTTAATGTTTGATGTGTTTCACGGTTTACATCCGGAATTTTATGTTCAGTCAGTTTGTCATATAGGGTGGTCAATTTGTCTGGTTCGCAATAGTCTGATTTAGGTCAACGGAAAGGGTGTGGTTTGGGGTTGGGGGTTGATGTGAGACGTGCGTATGGTTTCGTTTTTTTTAAATACCAGAATTTTAGTCGACGCTTAACTAATTTCGACAGATTTTTTGGTAGAGATAATTAGTTAAGCGTTCGCTTTGGTTTTTTTACTACTAACCTTGTTTGTTTGATGAACGACGAATGACACTACAAATTTTTTTGCTTCAATTTTTTATCATTTTTGAAAGTGATCATAAGAATTTCATTAAAATATTTGTTTTTGGTTACAGATAAAATCACGAGGCCAAAATGGTTGGGAGCCTTGTCTACTTCTAAACAGGATGTCTTGTGAAACGATCATCGCTAACACTAGATATATTCAGCTGATTAATTATGTGAGTAATCTTATTTGTGATATAATTTCTTTATATAATGTGGTCATTATCTATGAATAAATTGGATGAGAAATTTGAGTAAATCCATCATTAAGTATTTAGGAGTATTTTAGGCCAGAAGATTAGTGGTGACATAATCACTAATGAAATAGCAGTTGGAGTCCTTTTGTACCCTTAGACTGAAATACGGGATTAAAACCTATCCTTGTGATCACTGTGACACACTAAATCAAGACGGATGAACTAACTGTCATTGTGCTGACTTTGGTCGGGTAAGTAAAGCTTCGATTTTTTATTTATATACGGACCATTTATGCTTATTTCAAAACCTAATTTGAAGTCGTTTTGGTTTTAAAAAATTATAATATTTGGTAGGAATAGTTTTTAATGAGTTGAATTGACTCAGTCCGTAAATCTAGTGCTGAAATGGCTTAGAAGATGTGGGAGAATATCAAAACGGGGGTTTTGAAATGACCTGGTTAAATTGAGTTAAACTGGCTCAGTTTTTTTGAATGATTGCTTCTTATGTTGTCATTTTTGGTTCAAATTGAAGAGTTTTGAGAGAAGGGGTGGGTGGATGGAAACCTGTAATGGGAACCTAGAACTGTAAAAGATGTTGAGGGAAATAAAAAGTTAGTCAAATGATAGTCTCAGACCTAAAATCAAAAACCTTTAAGAGCACTTTTAAACTGTCCCCCCGGTAGAGATTTAGAATCCAATATAATCCCAGAAAATAAAATTGCTTCCCGAGGGTCATCTCAAACGTATCATTTATAATAAAAAATAAATAAATTTGAAAATAAAAATTTATAGAATCGGAAGATATTAAATAAAAGTTTTTAAATTTGAGGAAGAAAGCGTTCTTATAGAAATCCGAAAAACCCCGAAATCATCCGGAAATGGCCAGTTTCCAAAATTCGGAATTTTCGGATTCATTCTAAGAACGCAAAGTTGTTCTATATATCTTATGATCATTTCTGTTTGATTAATAAAAAATTGAAACAAAAAAGGTTTTGAGATTTCAAAAAGCTACATAAAACAAAAAGAAAGAAAGAGAGAAAGAAAAAAAAAGAAGTGTTTCATGCGCATCCTTAAATTTATCTGTTAATATTGATTTGCAGTAAACTAAACATAAAATGAATAAATAAATTGAAAGATTTCAATGAATAAATAAATAAATGGGGCCCACCCGATTTTTCGTCCCGATCGTGTTAATTGACGTTGGGAATTTAAGGAAATTTCGCGAAAGAGTTAAAAGTGTGAGAAATATTGCAGCAAATGTTCAAAGACTTTGGAGTAGATAACTCGTAAACAGTTCAGCAGAACAGTTATACAAGCACATATACCAACACAAATACAACTGTCACTGTTGAGCCTGTACCTGAGTACATTGGATGGGATCGGCCACCTGCTACCTTTCAACTCCTCCAAAGCACCAATACAATTATATGTATACATATATAATTAGAATGTAATTTTCTCTCCCCTTTAAGAATTGTAAAATGTTTATTTTCTGACATTATTGTTATCATAGCATGTCATTAAAAAAATTTTTCTGTATTTATTTTCAATAATATTTATACTCTAATATAATATAAAAATATTATTTAAGTTACAGTTTAATGTGCAGCTCGCATATAAAATGTCATTATGAGAATGGTCCGGAAAAGGTTGCTGACCCTGACCTACAGCACTATAAAAACAGGTCGTGTGGCGAGAAATCCTCATTCCAGAAGAGGTCGACATTGTTTTGTAATTTTATAACAGTTGTATTTGTGTGTGAATTATGTTTTGTATAACTATACCGGGAAACTATTTACCCCAAAGTTTCTGAAAATTTTCTGCAATATAACATTCAATCGCTGGAATATTCAAACTGTAAGATTATAACGATTTTTTCAATAAGACTGATTTAAAGAGAGTAATTAATACAATTTTATAAAATTATATTTTTATATATGACTGCGACACCCTAACCAAAGTCCCCGAAAAGTTTTAATATTCGTTCATCTCCAAAGGCGACTAATTAATCCAAAACACAGATAAAAATGAAACTAAGATAAGTTAAACATAAAAAATTAGATTTAAAGTACTTAAAGAAGTTAGTATATATATAGAAATAATAAAACACAAAATATGTTTAATATGTTTCTTATATTCAACATATTGGGTTGGTTATGTTTTGAAAAGGAATAGGTTAAAGAGAGAAAACGCTTTACTAATGCACTATGAAAATGATTATTAAAACAAAAAATAAATAAAAACCAAAAAGTAAATAAATAATATAAAATCAATCAAAATGATAAAAATCAATCGATTTTTTGTTTCTTGGCATCGATAAATAATTAGTTAAAAAACACATCGATCAAATTTCACAAACAAATCGTTAATAAATGTTATTAATTAGTAATTATTAACCTAAAACAAAATGGAGTTTAAGTTTGTCGTTTGAGAATTACTTTTGTAAAATTAATTTTTATCTTTTCAATAGATAATTGTGACAATTTTGGAAGGGGGTGTTGGTGAGAAGGAGAGACGTGGGAGTTGAAACGTGAGACTTGAAGTTATGCGCTCTCATTTTGCGATTATACGAATTTGAAAAAAAATCTTAAATCAATTCTGTCACAACAGCTATTCATCTCTTAATAATATTATATAAACATAATATGGGGGGAACGTTGTTGTAGTTTATATATTTTAACGACAAACTCAAACTTTAAAACGGAATATTTAGAAGAAGAAAAAAAATAAACAAAAAACAAAATCAATTATTCAAAGATAGTATACAATTATAAAAAATCAGTTGAAAGAGAGTATAATCCTACGAAAGCTTTTATTTTCGTTATTTATTTAAACGAAATAAAAAAAGAGAAGCTATAAATTGTTGCGTTTGTAAATTTTGTTACGTGACGACCTAGACATGCTTTTTTTATATATATATTTGATTTATTTATATTTATTTATATTGTTTTTTGCACCTGAGAGAGTCATCATGCGATTTGCGGGGGGGATGTTGTTTTGAAGACATTTCGAAGGCAAATATCGTGACATAATTTTTATTTTATTTGACGAGAATAGCTTTCGGGTTACGGTAGTTGGGGGTAGGGGGAGGAGAGAGGAGACGGACTGTATTTCTTTAATTTTTCCAAAAGTTTCAAGAAACTTTTTGTTTCTTAGTTTTAATTAGCGTAATTGGATTGAAGAAGAAAATCTTATAATACAATTATCTAATTAACCTTTTTTCGTTAGTGATTAGGCAAATTCAGCCTTCTCATATCCATATCCCTTGGACGCCTTCTAAATTGTTCCTCCCTCCCCCTTGGCACCTAATTCAAATTTTGGTGGTAGAAAAGAGGTAGTGAGAGATAATGATAAAGCTCAGAAGCAACGGGTTTATACTCAACTAGCCGTGAATCATAAATCAAAAAAAATTTAAAAAGAAACGAAAACGATAAATCATCTATATACTTAAAAAATAACAAAAATATATATAATATAATAAAATCGGTCGAGGTATTAATAAATAAATAATTGGGTTGTTTGGATGGTTAAATTAAAAATTAGGGAACACATGCAAAACATGCAAAGTTATCTTGAGAGCTTTTGATTTCATGCTTTTTGTTTTATATTGTTTATGTGGTAAGCTTAATATAGGTGAAGCATTTGCCTTGGAGATATCTTTTTGAGTATTTTTTATTAAAAATTTTTATGTCTAATAACTGCAAACCAATATTAATATATTCTTTAAAAGTAATTATGATTGCTTATTATGTTAATGAATGTGGTGTTTGAGTAGTAACTAGACCAGGGGTGGCCAAATTGAGAAATTTGTAACCGGCCTGAGAGATTTATTTGTTTATTTGTGGCCAAAGTAGTAAAAATTAATTTTTAAATCGTTTTATATAAACACCTTTTCGTGTATATTTTTATATAATCTATGTTTACACATCACAGAAATCGTAAACACAGTAATAACTTATTATACTTCAATTTCTAGCGGACAAAAGTCTAAATTGGGTCTAAATCTAACATGGGAGTATTTGACATTAAATTTTATATATTTCAAAAAGTCTCGTTGTATTATTTGGGTTGGCCACCCCTGATGTAGTCTAATTAAAATTTTTCCTACACTAATACAATATCAGTCGAACCACAAATAACTTAATAATTTCGAGAAAATCTGGAAATATATAATTATAAATAAGTTATTTTATAAAAAGGGGTTACCGCGTCGGTGGGTTCACCTTTAGCTTTTTAAGCTAACCGATTACACCGGAAGCCGAATGAATACTGCTCGAATTTTGGTTTTAAGTCGTGGCAAGAAACCTTTCAAGTGGTAGGTAAGGAGGAAGGGATGGAGGGTGATAATCTTGTAATAGGGTGAAGCGGGGTAATTTGACACCGTTTTTGTTGTTGTATTCATTAACATAAAAGCAATCGATAACTTTGAAAATGTGATTTCTTTTCCTTTTTAAATTTCTTGGCATGCTTTGTTGGTTTGGAGGTTTTTGTATAAATTTTTGGAAGTTTAAAAAACTGAATTGAGGGGTTGATAATAATGATAATAATAATTATGTCTGTCTTACCTTCTGGAGATAAAATATGTTCGGTTGTGCGAGATTGACTCCACGTTGTCGAAGTCGGTTGTGGTACTGAAAGAAAGTTTTACGAAAATTATTGTTTTTGGTTTTTATTGTAGTGATGGCTTGTGTAGTGTTTTATTGAAAAAATTTTTGGAAAGGTTGAAGAGGGAGAAGGAGGAAAACCTGGTGGTGGTGGTCTTACCTCGTGTCATAAAGTCAGCGGGACTGGGTGGTGGCGTTTTAGAAGGCTTCGGAGAAATCAAATCTGAAAGAAAACGGAACTCAATCATATGGTCTGGTCGGATTGTTTGGGACGAACCGGGAATGAAGGTTGAAATGTGCGAACCTTTTTGCGTTTCCGGCTTTTTGCCGATTTTCCCGAGGCCCTCGCTGACTCCCTCCAATAAGTCAGAATCTCTTCTTCTTTGTTCGTCAGTTGGTCTTCTTAGTTCCGGCTCTGATGGTTCTTTCTTCTTTGCCTCTTGGTTGATTATGTCTTTGACCTTTTCCGGGACTTTTTCACCTGTTTTCAGGTATTCTTCCTTCTGGGATATTATTATATTTTCGGTCGTCTTCACTATCTTGGTTGTGTCTCCTTTCATTTGGTCTGTGACTTTGGTAGTCTCGTCTACAATTTTCTGGAAGGGTTCGGTCGGTTTGGTGGCCGCACCGTTTTGAGATTTTTGTTCCATGTCTTGGAATTGTGAAATTTTCTCTTTGACTGAGATTTGTTTTTGAACAGGCTCCCTCTGGTCCTTGTTAATTTGGGAAGCATACTGAACTTCGCCTTGAATGAAGTCGGTTATCGTCGAGTGCGCTTGCTGAGTCGGTTTCGGAGTTTTGACATCGCTGGGTATCGTCGCTGTCTTCTGGAAGTCAGGGAATTGCTTCTCCTAAAAGATATGAAATAATTTTTTGGTCGAGTCTTGATGATCTATTCTTATTTTTGAGAATGTCCTACCAACCTGTGAAAGTCTTTTCTCTATTTCCTGTTTTCTTTCTTTGACTGTTTTCTTCTCCTCCTCTTCGACCTCTTTTTCCTCAGCCAAGTATTTCTTTTCATCTCTTTCGTCTGCTTTGATTTTACCCGTCACGTCTCTTCGTAAGAGATCCTCAACGGATTCTGAAACTTTCATTATGTCTGGTTCGTCGTAGCTGCCAACTTTGTGTGTCGCCATTTCCTCTTTTGAAAATTTTGGCTTCGGCTTGTCCATAAGTAGACATTGTTCAGAGACGTCATCTCGGTTTATTCTGTGCAGGGCTTTTTCTAAAGATTTTCCTGGAAAGAAAAGTTTTTGTTTTAATATTTGTCAGCTTGATTGTTAGTTGATTTTAAGTATGAGAGGAATGTTGTCTTACTTGATGCTTTATTGCCTTGCTGGTATAACCAGAGTCTTAACATGGCTCTAGCTTGTTGTGCTACATTTGCTGGATTTTCGGCTTTGATAAGTGTTATGTCGGCGTCGCTGATATCCAAGTGCGGTGCCAGAACGATCCAATCATACCCCAATAGATTGGATATATCTGACAGTCGCAGGTCAGTTCTCCGTGTTTCTACGCTACCTGGAAATAGAGTGAATGGATGTTGAGTCGTTTCATTTCTTAAGGTTTTTGGATTTGGGTTTTTGGTTGGGTTATACTTACTCTCCTTCATGGCGGATATCTTCCTTTGTAAGGCGTACAGATCCGGTTCGGAGAGAGATGAGTCAGGCATGATATTCTCAGGGAGAACGATGTTGAGACAGCATATAGGCTGTTGTGGTGGGTCGCCTTTACTGACTTTAGCTTCTCTCATGAAGAGTAATCTCCCGACAGAGTCTACATGAGGGTCCTTGACTCGAACAGTAAAAGGCAAACGATTTTCCCTAAAGGCTTTGAAACCCAACTGTGGTTGATCACCTGATTTGGTAACAGGTACCAAATTGCCGGCGAATTCCACGAACTGAGGTTTTCCTTCTAGAACCTGCAAACGAACCAAGAGTTTAGTGACATTGTACCAACTTCCAAAGCCTCATTTCTTTTTGGTGGGGTTTGGGGGATTACTTACCTCTACGTCTTTACTCTTTGCTACTTCCGTGAAATGTTCTTGATGCTCTAAGGTTTTGTCTTCTTTGTCGTCCGTCATGCAGAAGACCCTAAGTCTTGCTTCCATTGTGTCTACTCTTTTGGCGAATACAACGAATCTGAGAAGGAAGTAAGACAATATTTATTTATAATTTGATCTTTTGATCAATTATTGATGTCATCAATTTTTTAAGTAGTAGTAGGTCGTCTTACTTCGCCATGAAAGGTACGTGTATGGCCTCTCTATAGAGTTCGGTGGCCATTTTGGTCGCTTCCCCAACATTTCGACAGTCCATGAGCCAGAACCTGGCGGAAACGGTCGTGGTAAAAGAAACGCAGTCATTCACAAAAGTGAGAGGTGTCGAGCCCGTTACATCCTCCCATTGGGCACGAGATGTACCCCCTTTAAATTTAATTAAAAAAAAAGGTAATCAGATCAAATGAAATTTTAATTTTAAAATAAGTTTTAATTTATTTATTTTAAATGAGAGTAGGTGGAAGGGGGAGAAGATTTTAATTAAATTCCTGAAAGTGAAAATTATAAAAAAAATTGATTTTTATGAAATTGGAATTATTTCTTAAATTTTTAAATTTTAAATTATTAATTTTAGATCTCTCATTAGTTTTATTTTAAACATATTTAAATTTTTTACAGTATAAAAACAAGTGGGGGGTGAGTTCTAATAATTTATCAGACAAAATGGTCCAGTTGTAATGCTTTCAAAATTTAAGCCAAAATTATAATTTTTTTCTATTCATTTCCGGTTCTCTGGTCTTATTTTTGAAATTTAAAATTTGGATTTAAATAAAACCATCAAAATAATTCCAATTTGATAATTCTAAATAAATTTTACTCGAACAAAAATAAATAAATAAAAACTCATTAACAAAAATAAAAGCCAAGCATATTATTCATAAAGCAAATAGATAAAATCAATTATCTGTATAGAGAAAAAAAAAACAAAAACAAACAAAAGGAAACAAGCGTGGGAAAAACACTGGCCAACAATTTTTGGGCAAGTTTTAAATTAAAAAGAGATTTTGAAAACTCACCCAAAAATAAGGAAGAAAAACAGTTTGACGATTTTTAAATTTAAATTTAAATTTTGATTTATTTTTTTAGTGTTTTAAATAATTTTTAAATATAAAAGTTGTCCAGTGTAATTAGGCGGAGTAATTATTAATTTGTGCTTAATTAAAAGCAGATTTGTTTCAGAAAAGACCCTTTTTATGGATTTTAAATTTACAGTTTTTGATGCTATGTACTTTAAATTTAAATTTTGAAGTTTTAATAAAAATCCATGGCTTGTCATTCGATCAAAACTGTAAATTTGTTTTTAATTTGGTAATTAAAAATGAAGTAGTCGGTAGTCTGGGTGACGAAAATTTGGAATGAAATAGTTAATAAATAATTAAAATAAATAAATAAAATTTATTTTAAAAAAATTTGGTTTGGAGGTCTGTTCCCAAGTTCTGTGCGTGAAGAATTGTCATTCTTAAAAAAATTTAAACTAAAAAATTTTGATTTTTAAAAAGTAATTAAAAATTTGGAGTTTCGTAATTAAATTTTTTTTTGAAATAGAGAAATAAAGCTTTAGAAATAATTTTTAATTTGAAAATATAAATAAAAGATAATTATGACGTGCCATAAATAAAAGCTTAGAAATTTTTGCTTACAAAATGGTGCCAAAATTTTTAAATTCAAATTTTTTTTTCGTGTGTTTCGGTGACTGTTTTTTATTTATTCTGTAGTAATTTGAATCTAGTAGACAAGATAAAATAAATTTAGTTTGATAAGGCTGGTTTTAAAAAATTTAAATTTAGTATATGTTACAACAGGTGTTGAGTCTAAGACTTGAGAGGAGATAGAGAGAGAGAGAGCTTTTGGGTTATATATCAGTAAATGAAGAAATTTGAATTTAAATTCTCTTTAAATATATATTCTAAATTATCTCTGTCTTAATCTATCTTTTTGTCTTGGTAAAAGCTCTCATAACTTCCGGTTGTTTTGAAATTTATAAAAATTTTGACCCCATTTTACGTTTTTTCTCTACGAAAAGGGAGTAAGAAAGAAAAACAAATAAAATTTCTGTAACATAAACAAAATGCGAAAATAATATCGAACAGAATAGATAAACTCATACTTATGTAGAGAAAATATATAAAAAAATAAATAAATAAACCAAAAATTGTTTTCTAGGGAGTGAAAAATAAAAATGTTTGTTTAAAATTTAAACTTAATAAAAAGAAAAATTAAATGAAACATTTATTCATTTACATTTAGATGATATAACACATAAATAAATATGAAAGATGGTTGTTGTGATTGTAGTAACTCGGTTATTTGAAGAAAGAAAATTTTTTTTTGGTGTCAGCATTGAAATGGTTTGGCTTTGGTTTGACTGGCTTTTTTATTTTCCCCTCCTCCTCCCTCGCGTTGTAAATGAATAATGTTTCATTTATTTATTTATTTATTTTTTTTAGATTTAATCTGCTCATCGATTATTTATTTTCATTGCAAAATAAATGGAAGAAGAATGGATTTTAGTACCTTTAAGTGATCTTTTCCGAAACACACCTGCAAGCCAGCCAAAGAGAACACAATATTACATTGCATTAGTATACATCTAATCGGAATCCGTGGTTCCGGTTCCGGTAAGTTTTTTGGTTTTTTATTTCTTTGGTAGAGGGCATAAAAGAGGATTGGAACGGATTGCTTTTGAGGTTGTATTGCTTACGTGACAGCTGCGGCTCGTTTCTCTTGTTTTATGTTAAAACAAATGGAACATTTGGTCTTTGGTTCGCTTAAATATGACTAAACACATTAGTAGATGGGAGTAAACAAGTTTAGTGAAAAGCTGAATATTTTGCATTATTATGCAAAATGAGGCGCCAAATTTCAAAAAAATTTTATTTGGCTATGTAAAGTTTTGAAAAGTTATAGAGAAACTGTATAAGAGGGTTGTTATATGGGCAAGAACTCCCCAACTCTGTGCTAGATTCCATTCCTGAAGTTATTAATTGCAGATAGCTGTTAGTTAGTATCTACATTGCTTAATGTTAGCTAAAAAATTATCTCTGTCATAGTAGAGTTTATATCAAGAACCATGCACCAGGGGTCTCCAACTCATCTGCTGTAGTGCCCATAAACCATTTTCCGGTGGTTTCGGGATACAAACAAATTATTTGCTCAAACTAATAAATTTAATTCATAAAAGTTCTTATAAATTATATTCTAATCCAGATTGTGGGGAGTACTACGAGAAGAGTCTATCTCTCTTCATTCAGGTGCAGTCTTTCTTTATACACTTTTTACGAACAGAATATTTAAAGACACCAGTCTGTCTCTCTTGCGCATCTTCATAATTCGTATAATGTCATAATGGTATGTGGATTATTAACCACTTTTGCAACGATTTAAGCAGTGTGTTAGCGCATTTGTAGGGTCTTACATAATATATTTTTATTATATATCAGGCTATCCGATATTGTAGAGTTTTCTATCCAATCCCTGATAAACTGTTAGCCGATGGGGCGGACACATCACTTCTGGTTCTGTAACAAATGCCTATCGACGTTGTATACACGTCACTGGCGGTTTTTATTCCAAAGACTCGACGTCTGTCACGTCTTTATAGCGCAAGTGTCTCTCAAGATCCAAGTATAAATTTACATTAAAACAATGATCGCAACCTGGCGGGAATTATATAATAATCTTTTAAATACAAAAAGAATGGAGACACCCCTCGTGAAGGTGTATCATTATTATACCTACAGCAAGTTATATTTGTTATACAGTTAATTCTCTTAAAACGTTCAATTAAAATTCAAGATTTAAGCTCAGTATAAAAAGACCGTAAAGATTTTGGCGTCTTTTTCTTAAAAAATTATGTATCGACGAGCCGCCGCTGCTGTTTTTAGACCTATTCATGAGATATAAGTAATATTTCGTATTGCATATTTATATTTTTATAAGCAAAATAAGCCTCAGATAAGTCTGTTAAGGTTAAATTTTTTTAACAGTCTCCGATTTTAAAACTCTCATTAGTTTCTTTACAATTTATTTTATAAAGTTTTAGTATTTAATAAATGAATCCTATAAACAGTTTCAATATCCGCGGTGATTTGAAACTTGAAATTATTATAAGTAAATTTTTTATATAAATATAATTTTAAAAAATTTGCAAATAATCGGAGAGTTGTTTATAATCAGATGAACATAAAGCAAGTTAGTCTTAATTCTAAAAAAGCCTTTCCGGGTTTTTATTATTTAATGAAAAGTTATTAACCCATTTATACCGAAATTTGGAAAATTTATAATAATTTGAAACAATTTTAGGGCCTTTCAGATGAGTGCTGACACGTAATTTAAAACTCGTCGATGTTCTCGAACATAGGACTTAATATTTATCAAGCAACTGCTGTTCCAGTAACTTAACAGTACGGATAAATAGGTTAATAACATATGCGAACGGGAAAGGAGTAACTTATGTATTATTACGAATACTAACCTTAGAAATTACACTGGACAAAAGATATTTCTTCTCAAATTTGACAGGGAGTGGAGGGGGGTGGTGGCAGAAAGGACTTAAGAGGATATCGTTTTTCGTAACGCGAGGTCATCATAGGATCTATTACGTAAATATAATGATATAAATCGATAATTGCTTACCAGTAATTGAGCAGAGTAACCTGAGCGTAGGCGCGTCACCCGAGTATTGGTTAATCATTCCCTTATTGGCGGCTCTAGGTACAGGTATCGTTAGTGTTATCGGTTTGTGGAATTTTCTTCTACGAGGTTCTACCGTAACTATTGGAGATACCGCTACTCTGTTCCCGAGGAGTTTAGCCGTAAGTTCCGCCGGTATGGGTTGCGCCTGGAAAATAAATGTACCGTTTCCGTTTTTTATTATTGTTTTTGAATCATTCGTTAGTTCGAATTTGTTGATTCGCGGTTTTGATGTATTTATTTAATAATTATTTATTTATTGGTTTTGTTAACCTACCTGAATGACTTGGAAACACGAAGAGAGAGCGACAAGCAACAAATAAAATAGGATTCATGCAAGAATCCGGTGTTAGTAGTTTCATTTTTCGGTTTTTGAGGTTCCGCACCTGTTTAGTCTCTGTTGTTTGGTTCTTTGCTTTCTTGGCTTTCAGTTTGTACAGAGATCTAAACTAATGCAGAATAGAAGAAGGATGTATCGTACTTTGTGCGTATTTTTTGCTTTTACCACCCTGATTGGGAGGGAGAGGAATGCAGCTAATAATTTATTTGCTAAGAGCTGGAATTTATCATTAGTAGGAGAGTTGAAAACTAACAAAGGGAGGACAAAGATGAGTGACGACGAATGTTATTTAATTTCTAATGAAGATTACAGATGGTTCAAAGTTTCTAAATTTTTTTAAGTTGTCAGCTTTAAGAAGAAAGGAGGACACTATGTGAGATGTGAAATAATAAGGAAGAGAACAGAACAGATGAAACCAAAGGAGAAGATTACAAAGGCAGTGACCTAAATAGGAGTGAAAAATTTGTCGGAAGAATAGAAATAAGTATTTTCGGAAAGACAGTAAACAATTTTCATGCAAGTTGCCAAAAATAGAAAGGTAGACAGACAGATAGATGATTAAATAAATTAGATAATCACTAAGAGGAGTCAAAGACAGTTTAAAATCTTTAAGGGAAGCAGAAATGTAAAGTTAAATAGTGGTTATTAGAAATACAGATAGACAAGTAAAGGACAAAGAAGAGCTACAACTAATATATAATTGGTTTTTGAAAGACAGATACAGTTTGAAATTGTTAATTTTATTTTGAGATAAATGGATTTGATCCAAATGATGGATAAATGGATTTGATTTGATGGTTTTGATCAAATGGATTTGATTGAAACGTGCAGAAAGCGATTTGGAGTATCAGTAGAGTTTAAGAAGACTCAAAAAGAGTTTATGATTTTTAAATTTATTCAAGTTAATAGATTTAAGAAGAAATGAAGGCAGAGAAATTGGCATAAGGGAAAGAAATGACAGAGAGATAGACGAGTGGTGGCCGATGTCAAAGACAGGAGAGTTATTCCACAAACTTAGCAAATCTCTAAAAAGAGTGAGAGACAGTTTAAAAATTTTTTAGGGAAGCAAAGATGTGGAAAGCTAAGTAAGAGTGTTAATTGGAGCAGAAAGATTTATTATACAATTTGGAAAACAAATAAACAAATAGACAAACAGAAAACATGTCCCTCGGAAATGAGGGCACTAAATGGACATAAAAGAAAAATAGAATAAGTGGAAGAGCTGAGTACAAAGATAAAGACATTTGGTCAGAAGACAGACACGAGAGTTCTACCGAAAATATGAAAGTAGACTAGACAAAGACTAGAGGCAAATGATATTTGCTATTCTTTTAGAAAACTAGAAATAAGTTCTAAGATTTTAAGATTTAAGAAGAAATGAGGGTACTAAATGGAAATTAGAGGAGTCATAACATAAATGGTACAACATAATAAGGACAGGTGATATCGAATATTGTTAGTCGCTGCTGACATATAAAAACGGTCGAAGAAGGCTTCAAAGGAGTTAGTTCGAAGTCGATTTAATTTATATTAAAAAAATACGCACAAGTATAGAGTATAAATCTATATCTAAATAGAGGGAAAGGTTGATGAGGAAAGGAAAATGCAGGTTTACATTGCATACTAAAGAGGCTCAAGACATTTGAATTACCAACCATCGACCAAACAGAAAATAAATTAAATAAAAAAAATAAAATAAATTGAATAAAGCATGAATGCCTTGAACCGACAAACATAAAGCAGGGCTCGAAATTGCGTACACTTTCATTCAAAATAAATAAATAAATAAATAACAATAAAAAGAAATGAAATAAATAAAAATAATATAAAGTAACAATAGGAAAGATAGGCGACGAATAAATTATGTTCTCGTTGTTCACATATTCAGGTCATAACACCAAATCAACTAACATTTTAAGTCATGTTAGGAGGAAGTATTGAGCATAAGTCATGCCCAATAAATTTAGTTAAACTTATTCGACACACACATTCGAACCTTGCTCGTGTTTTTCTTTATTTTTTTTTGCTCAGTCAAAAGCTGTTTTGATTTTTTTGTTTCTACCTCCCTATCATCCCCTAAATTCCCTTCTCATATTGTAGGTATGAACCTGTTTCCCGTTCAACTTTTGACTGGACAAAATTTTTTAAATGTAAACCTGGTCGACTGGAAATCAAAAATCGAGTCTGCAATTTCATTTCCCTCCCCCTGAGAAAATTCTCGAATTTGCAGACTCGATTAGTCTTTGTTAGTGATGTTAGTTAATAAAAAAGAAACAATTGTTAGTTTAACCAAATTTTTGGGCACAGTTTTATTTAAAATTAAAATAAAAATATCGTTTACACTACCAGTCATTCATGAACAAGAAAATTTTTTTTTCAATTAGTTTTTCAATTTTATTTTTAATTTTTTTTGATCAAAAACTAAATTTATTTTTATTTTATTTTATCTTTTTGTTTCTTCGCAAATCAACCTGTAGAATAATTTTATTAATTAGTCAATTAAATAAATTATCAAGTAATTTTTTCTAATGTTACAGATGAAAGAGAAAAACTTTGTTTTGTAGTCACGAGTTATTAATTAATAAATTTTTGAAGATGGATCCAACAATTTTTATTTTTTAGTATTAAAATGTTTAATATTATTAGTTCCTCTATTAAATGTTGATATGTGGAGTAAAGAAACCGGATTTTTATTTTAAAATAAATGTTAATGTTTGATTTGAAGGGACTTTAAATAAGTAAATTGAATATTAGTTTTGAATTTTCCCGCCCAAACAGAAGTTTGTTTTTTAGAATTTGTTCAAAACAAGTTTCTAAAGTAAGGTACTATAGTAAGAATACTGGTATAGAGTTATTAAACTCAAATTTTGGGTTATTGTTATTAGTTTTATAAATAAATTCAAAATGAGTGGAATTTTTGGTCTATACGAGATAAACTTTATTTAGAGTGCGTTCAAGGCAACTTTTAAATTAGAATTTTTATTTTTATTTTTTGTAGAACTAAAATTTTGTCGTTGTTATAAATATTCGTATAAGTGGGTTTAAAATATGGGTCTTAAAATCATCTCGTTCAATCATATATGTCCATTTTTAGAGTGGTTGGGACAACAAATTCATTCATTAATTAATTAATTTTTTTCTCGGATATAAAATTTAATGTTATTATATATTAATATAATAAATACTCTATGAGTTTATATCATACTAATATGAGTTTAAGTTTTAATCCTGTTTCGTCCTCTTGGGCATAACAGGATGTGGGAGAGTGTTGGAATTTGTGATCATAACTTCTGTAGTCAGCTGTTTTAACTACTAAACTGGAAATCTTTCAGGATTTAATGTTCTTATCGTTTCATAATTTCCAGCGGAGGTAAAGTTTCAAACACAAACTATCGAGACTGTGAAAGGTTTTGCCGAGTTATGAGAACTTTCTCTTTTGTTAACATTACAGTTAGTGAGGTTGATGTTTTGTCTGCTAAAGTTTATGTCAAGTTTTTAAAGGTGGCAGGAAGTTTGGTCAGTCCAAACCGAACTTTTTGCCAATTTATACGTGTAAAGGAAGCTGAAAGGTCTGGTTAATATAAGCCCAAAGCCTCATATGGCTAACCAAAATTTGAATGACATCAAAACATTAACAACTTTGAGTGTTGTGTGACAAAAACATCAACTTGTTTGGTGGATGTTTGATGAAATCTCATCAAAGCACTTTTCGTATACGTTTAGACTTGTGAGCAGTGCTTGAAACCGTTACCATGAGTCGTTTTAACCGATTTCAGTTTAAGTTGAGAAGTTAAATATGACCGGAGGTAGTTTGAGGTAAATCTTTCATAGTCTCGTATTGGTGTATTAGTTTTGTTCCCTATTCGATTTATGTTGTTAACAAAATGAACATTAATTGCAGTTTGGTTTAATAAGATAATAAAAAGCTTTTAGTACGAAAATAAAAATCCGGTGAAAATATTTTTCAATTTTTAAAACCTGAACGTGACTTTTTAGTTAATTTAAATTTAAGAATGTTTTAAGTTTATTTTATGTACTAAAAATAGTTTAAAATTTAAATTAATAAGTTTTTCTTTCATAAAGTGAAAAATATCTTTTTTAAATTTATTTTATCTTTTCGTGGCTCACTCACTTCTCACTGAAAAATTTCTTATTATCTACATCTTATCTATTCCTTCAACTATTCGCAATAGTTATTAGCTTTTTTGTCCTGTTCAAGCCGTAAAAAAGGCCACTTTGTGGAAAACACTCGATAAAATAAATTCGGCCGCTGTTGTAAATTAAAATTAATTTTTAATTTAATTAAATTTAGATAAAAATTAGTAATGAGAGTAAAATTGTGGGGTGTTTTGTACATTTGGACGTTGTTTGAGTAAAGTTTTTTAGTCTGGAATAGTGTTTTGACAAAATGGGGGTTAGTATTTGACGGTTAGGAGGCTTTTGTGTGTTTATTAGTGTTGATATCTTGTTAGTTGGTTTGTGGTGGATGATGGTACACCACCGCAACTTCTTAGCGAATGTTTGGTTTGGTTACACATTCTGTTGTGACTATTTCTCTGTATTTACTTTGGTTTTTCTTAACCAGTTTCGTCTCAGTTTTTCTTTGTGAAGAAATTTTATTTATTACTCAAAATTTTACCTTTGGCGCCCTCAAAAGACTTAAAATATGCCGCGTGACAATCATTATAAGTCTAAACTTGCCATCGAACATAAATTTCATCTTTAAACACTACCTGATTGGTCTCGTACATCTTTTATTGGAAGAGGGAATGGAAAAGAACTATTGTACTCAAAAGAGGACACTAAGACGAAACAGGTTGAGGCATTTTTGATAGCAGCTACATCGTTCACAAATAAGTGAGTGATCATGTCGTACTAGCTCTCCTTGTGACCACGCTTGATAGAAGACTTCTAAGATTATGATCGCTACTCTTTTTCTGCAGTAAGATGAGTGACGGTGCCTCTCCTGACTAAAATTTAGTTGGAACCTTTCCTCCTTCATATCCGGCTCCTTTTGCGGTATTCATTTCTGTATATGAGGCAGACAGGCATTCATACCTCACTCTTCCAAGTTAGTGATCAACGAATATCAGTTCGCTTTGTCGGCACGTATTATTTGAAGAATTCCTACAACGACTCACTTTCTATCTCCAGTGATTCTGTATATTTGAGTCTGGGCATCGAGATAGTATTTTCACGGGTAGTTCATCTTTCATGCTTAACAATAATTCATTCAGACAATTTCTAAAACTCTCCTTACAGTTTACAGTATATCGTTTTCAATTTTAAAAACACTCTAAATACGTTGACAAAGAAAGATTAGCGACGCTACAGATAAAGTTGTGTGTTACTAATTAAACAAAACCACTAGATAAGTTAATTATGTTAAATAGTGTTCAACAATTTGGCCAAACTTATGTTTTCGAGCTTTTCCTTAATTTCATTTTTTTTTACTTACAATATAATACCACTTACACTTTACTACCAAAATCCATCTTTCATTTTCTTGTTTTTAAAATTAATTTCAACTTAACTACAGTACTTATGCTCAATACATGTCAATCAATCTTACACACATGAGAAATAAATTTCAAACATATATAAATATATAAAATAATAATAAAGAAAAGAAAAGGTGTTACGAAAAGAGTGGTAATTAGCTTAAGAGAAAAATGACAATTCATATAATTAATTGATTAATATTAATATTAATAATGATTTTCCATGAAAAGTTAGGCAGTAAGACAGTGATGGCAACATAACTCAATTTGTAGTTTTTGGTTTTTAATTTTTTTGAGAGTGTTTATAAAAGCTCTAAAATGAAATATGAACACGGAAAACCTGAGATTTTTTCAAATTAATAATTTGTATAACTCGTATTAATAATTATAATTTGATGGATTTCGTTTTGAGTTTTTCCAGACTGATTTTGAGAGATTTCGGAGTGCTGGGGATCAGACATTTTTTAGGCAAGGCCTAGAGGGATGATTTTTTATTTTTGTTGGGTGGTTGATAAATGAAAGAGAAGAGGAGGGAGCACGTAATGAGTATGTTTAAAAAGTTTTCGGAATAAATTTTTTGTAAATCATTTTTGCAGTAATTAGTTTACAGTATGTACTGAAGAGAACTTTTAAATTATTTCCCCCTCTGCTTGGATATACTGTTGCCAGCACTTCAGCCAAGTATCTAAGGCATTCTGACAGTTGCTAGTCAGCGTTGTCAG
Organism: Columbicola columbae; assembly: GCA_016920875.1. Classification (NCBI taxonomy): domain Eukaryota; kingdom Metazoa; phylum Arthropoda; class Insecta; order Psocodea; family Philopteridae; genus Columbicola; species Columbicola columbae. The sequence goes on along the minus strand of JADMLL010000011.1, from coordinate 2,259,760 downwards.
CGAAAAATCATTCCGGGGACTTATGAAGTTCCGGTGTCACAAAAAGAAACGAAAAATACTGAGTGACAAGACAAGAAAGACAGAAAGTACGAATAGAGAGGAAAAGGTGCTGTGTGAGAGAGTAGAAAAGGAGAAGCTATTACATTAGTGAGGGGAAAAGATGAAAATGTAAATAAAGGAAATAGTAGATCGAAAAAGAGGAAGTGCAAATCAAGAAAGAAAAAGAAGAGGATACTAATAAAATACAATAATAAAAAGGAAATGTCAAAGAGAAGGAAAAAGAGAGAACATATTGGGTGACGAAGGAGGAAAGAAAAAGTTATGAAGTCACTGAAAGGAAGAAGAAGATGTGCGAAATGATAAATAAAGAAGGAAGTATATGGATTGAAGGAGAAGAAAAGGGGAAGGTGTTCAGTGGCATAATAGAAGAGGAGGATGTATGAAATGACAAAAACGAAAATAGAAGTGTGTGACAAAGAGAAGAAACAGAGGAAAAAAGAAGGATACATAAAGTGACAAGGAAGAAAAGGAGAAGTTATGGAGTCACTGAAAGGAAGAAGATGTACAGAGTGAGTAAAAATGAAAAGAAAGTATAGAATGACAGAAATTAAAGATGGAGGAAGGAACGAAGGAACCAAAAACATAAACCAAGAAGAAGGTTCTAAGCAGTAATCGAGAGGAAGGATAGCATCAACGGCACTACAGCAGAGAGGAAGAAGAGGAATTTGTAAGTACCTGGGATATAGGGGAGGAAACTACAAAGTCAAAAACAGGAAATAATCAGCATCAACTACTCTCAAAATCAGATTCTGTCAGTATTTGATTCCCCGAATATGTTACTGATGGTATTGAAGTTAGAAGAAAGTTGAGAAGAAGCATAAACAACAAAGGAAGATAGTTAGCTGTCAAATAGAAAACAATCTTTAAGGAGAAGCCATTTTTACTTACCCACGACCGGAAGTGAGCCTTTCGGGGTAAATTTATTGTCTTGAGAATAGGACTCGCTTCCGGGAAAACTACAAAATGACTTCCGTTAGGTGCAACAGATAGTCTAAAGCACAAAACCACGACTACTCGCTATCTACTGTTCGTATAAAAATAATTCAAAAATTGATGTTCTCAGGAATTTTTGTATATAATCAATTATCGGGAATGATTGACTGAATGGAATGAATGAATGAATGAACAGAAAAAAGAAAAAGCGAGTTCGTTGGGAAGATTCAGTGACTGAACAATGGTTCGGTTTTGGTTTTGATGTTCACCAGATAATCGTAAATCTTTTCTTCTTTGGCACGTGGTTGACCGTAATTTTCCTGAATTGGAGTGCAGGCACGCCTTTACGTGGCTTAAAAAATTGCACATTTACCTGCAACCCGACTTTGATTTTCTTGGTCAAGGCTCCTTGCGGAAAGACTGCCTGAACTTGAGGAACCACAGTCGACGATACCATTCCTCCATCTGATCCAATCGGGTGTACCTGAAAATATGTTGATGTGACTTTAGTCTATGACAGTCTAGGTTGATGGATTTGGTTAGTGTTGCTCATCTGTTTAGCTTACCTCCTGGCGAACCCTCGAGAGTATGGCAAAGTATTGTGGGAAATCATTAGTTAGAATCCTCGTGATTCTTCCAGACGACATGTCCTCTATCTGGCTTAGTTCTTCTCCGTCGAAAGACTCGTTGAGGACGTCGTGAACAATTTCCTCGGTCGCTTCCATCGTGTGTTCGCGCCATGTTTCTCCGTTGTCCGATCTTAATATCACAATTTCGCGTTCTGATCCCCTCAAAGAAGCAAAATGAGGCACCTCAATAATCACTGGACTGTAACAGAATAACACCATAGTGAAGACAGTCATTTGGGGAATCAACTAAGGCAGTGAGTGTTGTTGGTATAGAACCTCACCCTAAGAATTTGGCACCGACAGGTCCTAATTCTAAAACGCGACTAGCTAAAGCTTCTCCTTCCATCAACGGTGGCGGATGTATGAGTTTATCTCGTTTAAGGTATCTGCAAGTCACCCTCATAGGCATCGACGCTTTTCGGGGTGGAATGATGACTCTCACACCCGAATGACGACAACCCCTCATGGCACCCCCTCGAGCATCCACGAGAAAACTCACAAGGAAACTGAAAACGAAAGGAAATTATATTTTAATAAACGGAAGTGGTGTGTGTCATCATCTTGACAACCCTCCAGACGATCACAAATCAACACCAACTATCTTTCTAAGTCTACGCGCCTAAAACATTTAGTCAGGACTTACTTCTTCCATTGGAATTTTCTAGAAATATCCAGATAGAAAGCAAAACAAAATAAATAAATTAAAATTAATTAAACTTTACTCTCAAAATTAATAACTGAAATTGAAAATTAATAAAACTAACCCGACGTTAACGGGATGTCTGGCAATGTCGACGTTGTCAGTGCCGTAATTGGAGACAGCATGAGTTCCAGCATAGCTTTCCTTGATATGCTGCACCGAGAATGAGTCGTCTATAGTGGAAATACCTAAAATCAATTAAATTAATTGATTAATAATAAATGGATGTGGGAGTGGGAAAGGACTAGGTAAATCACTCACCGAATGATTCCTTGTTGGAATCCATTCTCTCGTCTTTGGTGACATCAATGGGTAATGAATCATCGCCAAGACTCTTCATCTCGTCCACAGTCAGGTATCTGTAAGGTTGATCGCTTAACATGGTGTCCTCTCCTGGAACATTTTTGAGTTCGTTTTTAAGTGTTTCCGGGTGGCTCCATGTTCCCCCCTTGTTTTAGTTGGGTGAGATCGATTTACAACAAACTTAGTTAGAGTAGTTAGTGTGCGACTTGAGTTTGTCTTCGGCAATGCACTTTATAGCAAGCATAATTGATTACCACAAAGCAAAAGAAAACGCAAAAAGAAATTTGGAAAATAAATTAAAAAATAAAAAGCGACAGAGAACTTACTGGAAAGCAGAATTTGACCCTGATAGTAAGGCATGTAGATGTGCTGCGCGTGCGCAGGTTGGCCATAGTTAGACAAGTCGACCAAGATTTCATCACCTTTGGGAAAAATTATGTGAAGGAGAAAACATCATTTAGACGAAATTCGATGGAGAAGATGAGGGTTTTGGGTCGGGGTTGAGACGAAGATGTTTGTTACCCATGACACGGAGGGTGTGGGGAGAAGTGTGTAGAATGGTGAAGAAGATAAGCTGACGGTCAGCTATTTCGAGGTCGGTTTTGCTGAGGTGGGTTTTGCTTGAAATGCGCGGAAGCATTTGAGATAGAGGAGGAGGAGGAGGTGTTTTGGGTAACCAGCTCCGTCGTGCCTAAAACCTTTTGGTGTGCTCGGTTGAAATGGGGTCAACTGGGCCCTCGTCATGTCAACTTGGGCCGAAGCAAATTTTTCCGATTAGACCGATTCGTAACTCACCATTTTCATCTTCAGAGTCTGACATGAATATTTCTTGCATGGTTTCAGGTGCGACGACTCTGTATTTCTCGTCTGGTTGGGGAGTGGATCCGTCAACAGTTGTGACTCCCTTCAAAGCTTCAACGACACTGATGTAGCCAAGTTTTTGGGCAATCGAAAGCGGTGTCTGACCATTCTGCGGAGTAAATGAGTAAGTTAGACACTTATTTCTTGTGACACGACAAAATACTAAGGTTTTATAATAGGTAGTTACCGAGGTTTGGGCATTTGGCGATGCTCCGCGGTTCAACAAACACTGCACAATGGTCGCGTGACCTTGTTGTGCAGCCTGGTGGAGAGGTGTGTAGCCGATTGCTGTAGCTTTGGATACGTCAGCACCTTGATCGAGAAGAGTTCGAACCATGTTGACTTGCCCGAAATGACTAGCCACGTGTAGGGGCGTGTACCTACGTGAGAGTCAAAATTTTTTTAGTGTCTACTAGGCTGAATCAGTTTTTTTAGACTTAATTATAAGGTTTCGTCAATTTATTTACCCTGCTTTTGTTGTAGCATCCACTTGAGCCCCATTTTTAATGAGAACGGCAGCAACGTTAGCTTTGTCTTCTTGCGCGCACAGATGCAGAGGTGTGAGACCATTCTGGAAGAGAGATATCAACTTGATAACCTCCGGAGAGATGGTAAGTGAGCTTTACAATAATCAAAAGAAACAATACCTTAGCTTTATGGTTTCCATCAGCATGGTGCTCTATCAAAAGGTTGGTCATGTCAGTGTGGCCCTCTTGAGAAGCTAAATGCAGTGGCGTAAAGCCGGCTTTAGACTCGGCATCAGCCTTGGCTCCATACTCCAAAAGAGTCGATGCTATGTCCATCTGATTCTTCCTAGCCGCTATATGAAGAGGAGTGTGACCATTCTTAGCAGTCGCATGAGGAGATGCTCCCTTGTCTAGCAGTAACAAAGCGACAGGTTGTTTGTCATAATGACTGGCCACATGCAAAGGTGTGACTCCGTTCTTTCCCTGAGCGTCTACGAGAGCATCTCTTTGAATTAACTGCTGAGCGACTTTCATGTTTCCATATTTAGCCGCCAGGTGCAGTGGCGTGAAACCTTTTTTCGTTGTTGCCGTTAAGTTGGCTCCGTTTTCCAACAAAACCGTAGCGACCTGAAAGCCCACCAATCAAATTTTAAATTTTGTTTAAAAAGGATTTGAATAGTTAATTTAAAGTTCAAATTCTCTTTGAAATTTGAGATTAATTTGAAATTATGTGAAGTCTCACAGAGTCGTTGTAAGGTTTTTGTTTTCAATTTTTGTTTAAAGTTAGCTTTAAAAGAATCACATGAGAGTATAATACAAGACAGTAAGAGGCTATTAACTCTTTCACAAGTCTTTTAGCTTTAACTCATAATTTTTAAAATTTTAAATTTAAATTCTCCTGAGAATTGAAAATTTCTAGAACATATACCTAATTAGGTCGATTTGATTTTCAAATTTTAATTTAAATTAAATACAAAAAAAGAGGAATCATGCCAACTATTCCTAACAGCTCCAAATTAATGCTAACGAGATTTAAAAAATAAAAAAACTAAAATCAATCTCAGTACAGGTTTCTCCCAATTATCAACAAAATTTCTTTACAGAAAAAAATAAATAAATAAATAAAATTTTAAAAATTAGGATGTGCTTTAGAAACTTAACAAAAAAACAAAATTTAACTTTTAAAAATAAATTAAAAACTAAAAAAGAAAGAAACTCATTCGTCGCATTTAATTATTAAAGTTTCAACATGCAACAATGTCAACACAAAAACAACGCTTGTTAGAGTAATTAAAAATAAAAAATAAAAATTTTTTTAAAAATTAAATTTAAAAAAGCACAAAATGTAGAAGGATGGGGTGTTTGGTTGGGTATTAAGGACCTGTATGATTGGAGAGAGAGGGGTTTGGGGTCACAACAGGATTCTCAAAAGCGTGCGCTTACCTGAAATTTAAAATTTGACAACTTTTTATTTTATTTTTAAAATTGGGAATTTTTAATTTTTCGGAGATCCGTTTGTCAGCCAAACGCACGCATTTGAGACGTGTGGAGGCTTTTTATTACTATTTTGTTTGTTTATTTATTGATCGATCGATTGGTTTGTTCTGTTATTTTATTTTTATCCGGAATGACGTCTTCTGCTATTGCACCAATTTTTTATTATTATTTAATTTAAATAATTGATTCGTCGATTCGGCAAGCCCAACTGTGTACAATCCTGTTTTCGTTTTCATTTTAAAACCTGTTTCAACCTGAAGAATAGTCTTTTGATTTGAGCTTAAATTTAAAATTAAATTAAAAAAAAAAGAGGCGAAGAAAAAAGACAAAATTTACAGTTGCAATAGCTTTTGTATTGTTTGATTAAACAAAAGAAATTCGAAATTTGTTCTTTTTTTCTAAATGAAAACAGGTTTAAATAAATAATAAATAATAAATTAATAGTTTTTAACAAATGAGACGTTGGAGACGGAAGACGACGATCACGATTTGTTGGTTATATTTTGGAAGGTTTTTTGATTTTTGTTTTAACAATTTTTCTGTTTTTGATTGATCACTGTATGCAAGGCCGTTGTTTGTTGATAAGCTCCTAAGTGATTGGTTGTTTTGAGGGTCAGGGAGATCAGTGGTGTACTGGTTGTGTCGGATTAAGGTGTAGTAGTCGTGAGTTCAAATCCTCCTTCATTATCCTGTTTTACCCAAAAAGGGAATTGAAACTCAACTATAACTTGAGAATGGAGTTATGGTTGTTAGGGTTGCTCTTAAAAGTGAATGACTACTTTGGGTAAGATTGGCGAGAGTGATCACCTAAAGTGGAAGACTAAATGACTAGATACTGGTTATTGATAAATCACAGACGAAATAGAAAATGAACCCGAGGTTGTGAGGAAGGGATGATAGTCTTGTATGGGTATGGATTTGGGAACTGACCGACAGAATATTTTAATGCTTCCTAAAGAAGAAAATGATACCTTGGTGGGGCATGGCCCAAAATCGGTGGGGAACCACTGATTTTAAGGGTCTGGATATCACAAAGAAACCTACAACACTCTAACTTCTATAAAACAAAACCGACAGCTTTTCACGGAAAAGCTCAAGTTGAGACATGGTTCATAGATGATTGGAGGATGGGGGATTGGGGCCACATTTGGGGCCTTGCATCCAGTGACTCTAACAAACATATTGAGAAACAATTCCATGGTTTGGCTGTCTTAAAAATTAATTAACAAAATGGAAGCGATTCGTAATCGTTTGGCTATTAAGCTTATCAAGTACTAAACTTAGTAAACAACACTAAATTAGTTTAATTAATTCACTAAATGCAACTGATTTTTTCCCGATTTTTACCCTTTTTTTAATTTCAAGGACGAATTTTAATTTATTAATTTTTTAATAATAATCTAATCGAAACGTGTCGCACCGGAAGTTAATATAGATCTCATATTTTGTAAAATTAATTAACTAATTAATAAATAAATCGATCGAATGAGTAACTTTGGCACATCCTAATTTGTAAATTTCGTTAAAACTTTGTACTTAATACTAATGGCCGGTTTTCTTTTCGACGAACATTGTTTTCTATTTAGAAAAGAATTCTCTTTAAATTTTAACGCCCGTGTTTGTAAATTTGAGGCTGAAACAAAACAAACTGGATTCTTGGGGGGTAACACAAACAATCAAATTTGATACTGTTAGCGGTATAACTGTGAATAGAGAGCTGATGTCATAGCTACATCCGTAGACGAGATATTACTACTTCTACTCGTAGGTGTCACACTATCTATCGGTTAATTATTTTATCTACTTCGTCTTAGTTTCTTACATTACTAACATCCTCTAACTCTTTGTCTCTGTCAGTGGCAAGAAACTACCGAACTACTCTTAAAGCGGGCGTTAAAATAAAAGAAAATGTCTTTTTACAAGATCACAACAAACTTTTCCTCAGTTCTTTCGATCTCTTTCCTCATTGAACACACTTCAGTAGTGGCTGATCGTCTTTTATACTACAAATATTATCTAAAGAAACGACTTAGCTAGTTAACCGCAAAATTAACCCTTTGCACTCTAGGTCTTGTTTTATAAACCTCGAATTCGAGAGATTGAATGAATTGACTTAGTCGTAAGTCAAAATTATAATTTTTAAACGGATATTTATAAAATTATAACTGCCAAAACAACCGTGGAATGAGTTCTTCGTATGGGTGCATTATTTATGAAATACAAGTTTGATGTAATGCCGGAAATACAGTCTCGTTTATGGTTTCAGACTAATTTCAGATTTGAAAAATTTTATCGTCATTTAAAGACATTTATTATTATAAAATATAAAATTTAGGACTAATTGTGTAAAGTAATAACTGTGCATTACTTTTGAAATAAGTACTCCACAGGTAAAGTACTCTTCATACTTTTAAAATGAAACTTAATTGAAATTATGCAGTATATATGAAGTAGGATACTCCTAGATATTCCGACATTGTGTCGATTATAAAACTAGTTCTCATACTTCTGCAGGATTTTTGAAATGGGTTTTGTCAGAAAATCGATTCAAGTGGTAAGCGAGAGTCATTTCTCGAGTGCAAAGAGTTAAATTTGAAAATTTGAAATTTTCCTGAAAATGTGCCTTCCGTAAGCTATATATAAGCACTACTAACAATATCATAATGTTTGAAACGAAACAATTAATTTTTTTTGAAACATGGGTAGGTGATGTAGATAATTTATAACAAATGAAAAAGGCACGATCCTTCTTTTTTTATAACTTTAACTTAAAATTTGAAAACAAAAATTTCCCTTTTTTCAAAAACAAAGAAATAGAGAAAGAAAAATTTTTATCAACAAATTATTCGTATCAACAAGCACAACACTACTCGATCACTATCATAGAGTAAATAAACATTAAATGAAATATTCTTGTCTCGTTCTCCAAAATCGTTCGAGAAGATAGCTCGTTTCTATGTGGTCCATTATCTTATGTGCCATTAACATTTTTACCTCTTCCTGACCCTCTTTGGCTGCTATGTGGAGGGCTGTATACAGGTCCTTGGTGGTCGCATCTATCTGCGCTCCGTGCTGTAGTAGAAGCATGACGATATCGACATTGCCCAGTCTCGAGGCTATGTGTAAAGGTGTTTGTTGTTCCTGTAATTGGATTATGTTCGGAATTAGATTGTAGGCGCTTTTGTAAAGTTTGTTTTTGGGTTTTAGGTTATAGTTTGCTTACCCTAGCTCTTGCATCGACTTGAGCTCCGTTTCTTAGAAGTATTCGAATTATGTCGGTTTGATTAGCTCTTGCTGCCAGATGTAGCGGAGTTTCACCTCTAACTGTCGGTACGTCTGGATTTGCGTTGTGTTGGAGAAGGAATATTACGATGTTCATGCATCCCATGAAGCTGGCCACGTGCAGAGGCGTCAATCCCGACTGAAATAATCAAAAATCGTGACGGTATGGTTTTGATGTGGATTAAAAATGGCGACGAATCGTACATGAAAGACATTAATCTACCTCTGTCGTCGCTTCGATGCTGGCTCCGTGTTTCAACAACAGTTCGACTACTTTTATCCGATTTTTCTTGCATGCGATGTGGAGTGGAGTGAAACCGTTTAAAGCTCGAGCGTCCGGATCAGCTTTACGATCCAGTAAAAGTTTTGCGACTCTTACGTGACCGCAGTGAGCGGCCACATGCAAGGCCGTTAGATAATCGACCGTGACTTCGTCGACCGGTGCTCGATGGTAGAGTAGGATGCGAGCTGCGTCTACATGGTCGCCTTGCGAAGCCATATGAAGTGGAGCCAGACCTTTGAAAAGAAAATGTTTTTAGCGTTGTTTTGGTGACTGAGTGGTGAGGAGAGAATTACTGAGTTGTTACTCACCATTTTTGGTTTTTGAACTAATAGGAGCTCCACGTTCCAAAAGCATATCTACAACTTGTTCGTGTCCCGATCTGGCAGCACAGTGTAGTGGCGTTAGTCCGTCTCTGGTCTTTGATTCGATATTTCCGCCTTTTTCTAACAGCAGTGCTACCATGTTGCTCTTTCCCCATTTAGCAGCGACGTGTAAGGGCGTAATGTTATGCTGAAACAAATGGATTAGGTTGATTAACCCACCGGTAAGGTTTGTTAGGTTTATAAAAGCTCTCAAAGACCATGTACCTTGGCAGAGTAGTTGACGTCAGCTCCTTTGGATAATAGTAAATTGGCTATGTTTTCGTTACCATAATGGGCAGCTATGTGAAGGGGCGTGAACCCGGATTTCGACGTGACGTCTGGATTGTGTTCGTTTTGAAGCAAAAGCGCAGCAGCTTTGCAGTCGTCTTTTTTAGCCGCGATGTGTAAAGCAGGCAGTCTCACTTTTCCACGCGTGTCACTTTCTAATAAAACAGCCACAACCTTATCGTGGCCCTGCTGCATGGCAACTGCCAACGGTGTGAACCCATCCTATCAATGGATTAATTGACCAAATTAGTTTTTTCTTTACTCTCATGAGAATTACAAAAATCTTAGACGTCATTTCTCACCTCTGTCGACAGGCTTTGATTTGCTCCATTGGCCAGTAAGAACCTGACAACGTTGTCATGGTTCTCCTGTGCAGCCATGTACAACGGGGTGAATCCATTTTGAGATTGAACATTGACGGCAGCCCCGTGTTGAACTAATAGTTTGACCACTTCTTCTTGACCCGCTAGCGAAGCTATGTGTAAAGCTGTGTTTCCTTTCTTAGTGGCAGCATCTACACTGGCACCTCTTTTGAGCAACTCCGTCACTACGTTCACGTGTCCATCCTTCGAAGCTAAATGAAGTGCGTTCAAACCGTTCTGGAAAAAGTGAAACTCGAAATTAGTTGTTTAATAAGGTTTGAATGGGAAATTCCATTCCGGTTTTGAATTTCTCGAGCTTTCACCGGGGATCGTGTTTCCAATTTATAAATAGAAGGCGGTGGAGGAGGAGGTTTGAAACTAATTGCAATCCGAGGCTTAAAGGTTGTGAGGGTTTATCAAAACGGCTGAGACCAACTGGTGAAAATTAGTTTTAAATGAAAAATCCAAAGTCGAGCTTTAAAACCTTCACCGGATTGTAATTTATTTTGGAAAGCGATCGGTATCGCTTACAAATGTTTTAATTAAATAATTTATCTAGTGTTTGGGGCAAGCTGTCGTCGGCGTTTCGGATTCTCCTTTTTTACTTACCGCATTCGAGGTATTTATGTCGATGTTGGTTTTAAGATGTTCCAACACTTTGTCCAGCTGCCCGGCCCTGGCCGCCCTAAGAAAAGCGGTGTTGCCATCCGACTGAAACGAGAAAGAGAAATAAAAATGAAAAAACTGTAATTATGTTTAGTCGATGAGAAGTTCCGCATTGGTGTGAGAAATAATTTGGAGTTCAAAAAATCCTGCTGCTGTTGTCGTTGCCGTGTTTCTGCCGCATTCCAAGCGAAAATTTGTTACAAAATCTCGAATGCGTTATCTTCCACTCGACTCGGAAGCTATTTTTACACCGGCGTTAGAAAAACAAAAAAAGAAAAATGGCGAAAGAAAAAAATTTGTGTCTTGAGGTGATGGACACTGCGAGAGGTTGTTACGTCAAATTAAATAAATAAATAAATAATAAAGTTGGAGTCGGAGAACGCAACAGTTCAAATTTCGCTTTGAGTTGGGCCGTGTGGGGGGGCAGGGAGGGTTTCGGTGTTGGTGGGAGGCAGGGAGGGAAATTCAGGGCCCCGGGATTTTTATTGCGGATAAGCAGAAGGTGGAAAACTGCAGAATTTCAGTATCGATTCAAACTTTGACCTTTAGTTATTAAAATAAAAACCTGACATTAATAACAATTCACATTATTCACGAGCTTTTCTTCCAACAGGAATTTTCCTTTTTTTTTGTTTTTTTCCTCCCCATCCGATGATCTTTTTTTATTTTTTTAACGAGGTTGTGCTTTTTTTCTTTCCCCCTTTTTTGCTGTCGTTTACTCTTCCTCCTGTCATTCTCCCTATCTGTCATCCATTTTCTCTTCCTTATTACTCCCCTTCCTGATCTTTAAAGCATTAGATAATTTAATTTTGACTATTTTCTCGTTTATCACATTTAGATATTTACAGGAGTGGTTCCTGCTGTTTCTGTCGCTTCCTGAAGTCTTCAAGTGTTCTCGCAATATTTTCCTCCTTTTGTTCGTTTCCTCTTAAAATTTTATCTTCTCATTCATAACTTCAACGTTATTTGAATTTTATATCTATTGCTTTCTTTTATATCTATAACTTATCTCTTTCTTCTTTTTTATCTTTCTAGACTCTTTACCTTTAGTAAGGACTTTTTCCTCTTATATCATTCTTCTAGCCCGACCAAATCATCCTAATCTCGGATCCTGGGGCTGATATGAAAACTTTTAGTAGTGTCCTAGCTACTACTCAATCTGTTGATGGTTAGTTTGAGGTCAGAAAAAAAGTTAAAATAAACCATTCAAGGTTTTACATGTATATATATACAAGTTGGTGAGGATTAATTGTCAAGTTGGTAGCTGTAAAGCTCATTGTAAGGTGTATATATTGAGGGATATTTGTACGTAAGGTTCGTATATACAAAGGAGAATGTAGTTAAGCGTTTACAAACTTAGTATTCCTACGTGTTAGTAAAAATATAATATTTGGGTTTCTCACATCCGTTATCTCATACTTGAGTTATACTGGACTATAATTTGGCTAGTTTCTCCTTGTTTAGTATGACAAGATGTAGAAAGAAGGTAAAACCCTCAACTGTTAGGTAAGATGCTTGGACTCCCCAAAATCTTCCTACAGAACTGTTAAATATAAGAACGCAGTTTGCTATGAGTGCTCGACGTACCCGTATTACTTTCCGTCTTGGAAGTGGTTCTATTATTATTATTTATCAATAAACATGCATTTGTTTATCTCTGAATGCTATATGTTATTGATTATCATGAAAGTTATAAAGTGAATAATAGACAAGTAAATAAGTTTAAATTACACCGAGAGTATAAGCAAATTAAGTTAAAGTGGAAAGTATACTCTGTAAGTTTAAATTAAAATAAAAGTTTTGTTTTTAATGAAGGAAATAAAATTTAAAGTATAACTTATTATAACTTTCATTATGCTTTATACTTATATATTTTCTGTTTCAATTTGATTAACTATAACTTAATATTTTATTTATTCGTATAGTCCACTCTTATTTTTATAATTTAAACTTATTTACTTCTATATTATTCACCTTATAACTGAAATATTCATTTTATTATAAAAAGTAAGGTAAAAGAAATTTAGTATAAAAATGTAAATTAAGCATTGTTGAAAGAGAGAGGAAACACAATTTTCTCATGAACGAAAAGTTGACTCCACGGAAGCTTCTTAACCTCTCTTAAAAGCTTTACATTTCGTTTTCTACGTTTTTGACCCTCTCAAATAAGACGTGCGAGTTGTTTGTATTTGGATAAAATTTGGGAAATGAGGTTCTGGAAAATTTTCTCTTTAATTCAAATCGGCAGATAATAGAAGTGGGCGTGATGGAGTTTGGAAGATGAAAGAATTGTTAAGTGACGAAGAACAGATGATTGGTGTTTAGATTTCAAGCAAGAAGGGAGAAGGAAAATTGATTTGAGGAAGGCGTGGGAGGAAGGAAAATTGAAAAAGAATTTTCTCACAATTTTCTTGTAAAACCTTTCGATTTTCAAATGGGAAATTATTAATTAATTTAATTACTTGATTATGTCAAGTCAGAAAGTTCTCCCAAATTAAATCATTACGTAATGAGGGAGTGAATGAGTGGGTGTTTGTTTTGAAAGTTCTAGCCTTATAGGCACCGGAATAAAAAAAGTTGGAAGAAGGAAGGAAGTTTGGAGGATAAGAAGAAGAAGAAGAAAATGACGGTGATTAGACTTATGAAGAAGAAGAAGATTAGATACTGATTAAAGGAGTGTGAATAGAGCATTAATCACTTAGAGAAGAAATAATTGGATTGAGTTGTCGGAAAAGAGTTTCAAGTTTCGACAAGTTACTAAACCAATAAAATGAATTAAAAGGAAAGACAAACTACGGATTTAATGAAAGGATACTGAAGAGAAAACAAAATGGAGGACGGAAGGAGAAATAAACCAAAGAATAGAACTGCAAACACAAAAAGCGAACCGTTGTTATCGAGCAACGCGCCTAAAAGTCGTCTTGAACACTTCTCCAGACATCATTAATCACTGGAATATATATAAGACTAAGATATTAGGCCCTTAATGGGGGTGAGAAGTGTTGGGGTGGTTTTGGAATTGGAACAAAAAATTGAATTTGGACTGCAAGCAGCGAACGTGGATTTCGGCCATTCGAATCACGAACAGAAGCAGCCGACACTTCGTCGCGGCCGTGGCGTGGCTTTCACCCTCTTGCACCCCTACTGCCCTCTCGGTCACACCATCACCTCGAACCCATTTGCATTCATGTTTCCATATCGAGAAAATTTCCATAGGAAGCTCTGATTTCTCAATAAAAGCTCTGGGTGTCCATATTAAGTTGATCCAACATTTGCATAAAAGACGTGGAAGCAGCTTGGATGGAAGAAGGAAGGAGCCAACCCCTTGAACTAGGGGAGAGAATGACAGGGAATGATTTATTTCCTGGATTTCTGTTTACTCAAGACACGTGGCAGGTGCTAAAAGGAAATGTAGGTTAGTTGCTGCAGTTTTTGATTGGTTTCCGGCTTGTGCTGTCCACCTGAACGTCTCTCTTGTACACTCTGTGGCTTCGCTTACCCACTTGTATGATATTAAAGCATTTTTTTTCAATTCGGAGGTACACACAAACCCTTTTTTGTCTTCCACCTTTTCTAATCTTGTGTCATCTATCATCATAATCCTTCCATGTCTCCCGTGGGATTGGAAAAAATGAGAACGCGTGAGAAATTTTCTGTTTTCGTTGAAAAAAAAACTCTGAAAAGGAACGAAGGAGATGATTCGTGTCTATTATCCTTCGGTTTCCTCAAGGGATGAAGGCGGATGAAAAGAAAATCCCGTTCGCGATTTTCCGATAAATTCTTTTACGTTTTCGGAAATAACTTTTGACGTGAAAATAAAAAGAAGAAGAGAAATTATTTTTACAAAGTTGGCAGAAGGACGAAGGGAAAATTGTTTCGGTGCCAACACGGTTAAGTCACTGTTTAATCTATAATAATCGCGAAGGCGGTGCAATCGGAATCAAAACTCGCAGGTTTCTCGGTTTGAAATATTTTGAATAGTGGCGTTTAAAAGATGCGAACGGTTTTTCAAACGGCGCCTTGTCTCTTCGTTTTGCCCCCGCCCCGTTCGTTCATTTTTCTTCCGAGGGAATAAGCGTCTTATTGATTCGTTTCCTTGCTTACAAACTCTTTACAACTTTTGAAGAAGATGCTTTCAAACGTTTTGATGGAATTTTTTTGTTTTGCTTTCAGGTAATTTGGATTGATACAGATGACAGTGATGATAGCTCACTACTTTGTAGTTTATGTGAAATGTCAGGGAATGTTCTAATTGGTCATCAAGTTTCTGAGTGGATTGCAGTTTTATACATCAAAGACATCAGTTAGTACGGTATATAATGGAGTCACAAGCGAGCGCACTAATTGGTTATCGAACTCAGGAAGCCATCGCAGTAAGTTGTAGAAATTTTATTTTAAGGATAATATCGTACCCCTAAACTAGAGAGACATTATTATACAGCTTTTAGTGTGATTGTAGTGAGGATACAAGAGAACGTTATAATTGGCTATCGGGCGAATCAATGGATAGCAAAGACGGCTGAAGAATCTCCAAACCGAAAATACTGTCCCACACATACTTAGTATGACTGTTGTAAGATCTCAGGAGAGCATCTTATTTAGTCACTAAGCTGAGGAATGACCTCACTTTGGTGAAATTAAGTCCAAGTTATAAAGTGAATAGTGTTCAATTGTGGAAAAAAATAATGGAAGTTCAGAATATCATCGTCAGTGCGGAGAAAATCTTCAAGCTTCTGGACAAGCTGGAAGATGGTAAGTCATCGCTAGCGGGATTAGAAGCATAACGGATAACGTGAGTAAGAATCTCCCATGTCTTCTACCGACATGGAAGAAAAAACTGAGGACAGAGAAGTGTGGCACGTCGTCGTCCAGATCATAGCAAATCGATAGTCAAGACGCAAGAGAGAAACAAAATCAGAAAAATTGAAGCTCAAGAATGGATCACAGAATCAGGCCATCAAACATTACTGAAAAATTTATGTATTAGGTCTACCCAAAAGTTCTGTCCGTTTCTGTCAAGACAATATTCAACACGTAAGCACATGTTTATTTGGCGCATGTGTGCCTTCCTATCCTCATCTCCTAATTTATGCTCACTAACGTAGAAAATAACTAAAATAAAGTTGATACACGTTAGTCATATATGTGAATATCGGTGGCTTAAATTTGTGTCTTTTAAGCTATACACTGTATAAGTTCTAATAAAGAAGAAACGATACTAGAGAGATGAAAACTTGTTAAAAGCGTTGGATGGAAGTACAGCTTCTGATAGGACGTACAGAAGATGGTTTGGAATATTTGAGATAGACGATTTTGGCACTTAAACATGGTCGACGACGATGTTTTTAAGACCATGTTGTAGCAGGATTGTTTTCTGAGAACATGGGATATGAATAAAGGCTTAATTCAAATGAGCAAACAATTTTAGAGCATTTACAGAAGGTAGAAATGGGTTGAAAATATTCAAGATGGGTGACACATGGATACAGTCGGAAGAATTTGGATGAGAGTCTTCATACGCACATATCTGCTTGCTCAGGACAAAATTGAGCTTTTAAAATGGAACAAAAAGCTCAATTCAGAGAATTATTGTCAGGAGCTACATAATTTAAAGGCAGCTGTCGAAGAAAGAAGGTCGGCAATGTTCAATAGGAAGAACATCATAGTGCATCGTGATAGTGTCAGACTATGTGCTGATTTGAATTTTGTTTTGCCTCAAAAACGGACAGAACTTCCCGGAGACCTAATATAATTTCTAAACCAAAGATAGTAGTCAATTAAAGTGTAATGGAGTCACAAGTGAACGTAAAGCTCAGAAATCGGACGCAGTAAGTTATGATATCTAATAGACATAAGTAATTAGTAGCAATTGGTTTAAAGTGATCGTCCACTCTAATTAGTAGGTTGTTTTTAACTACAATTGTATACAGATTTGTCGTTAGCTTTGTAGTCAAGATGGATGAGTTATTGTTAATTTGCTGTTGGAGAGGAGCTTTGATTCGCAGCAAAAGGGTCGCAGAATTGAATATGTGTGTGCATAAGACAAGGGGTGACTGTAATTAGGTCAGTTTTCGAGGGTGAATATTGATGTGTCCAAAGGGTCTGTCTGTCAGTCAATCTGAGTCACTGCCGTCGTTCACCCTGCTTTTTCATTTCTTTTTTGATTGGACGTTTTAATTTGTTTCCTTTCTATTCTGATTCTATTCTTTCCATCTATTTCCGCTCCCGTTGTCATAATTCTGATATTTCCGAGTCTTAGTTTTTCTTTCCTCTTATCTATCAGATAAAAATCATTTCTCGCTGGAATTGGTCCTTTTTTCAGTCTGCTAGTCTAATCTCTTGGACGTGATGTCATTTCAATCTTCATTCTACTTCCCTCTCTGCCCTCATTCTCTGCAATCTGTTTGTTTTCCTCCTCGTCGACACGTCAGCGGACATAAAATTTGTGACGCCAACGCTTCGCTTATGTTGTGTAAGATCTCTATCTTCCAGCGAGGCATAGGGCGTTTTTCTGAGCTGGGGGGAGGCAAAGTGTCAAAGGTTTTCCCAATTTTCCTTTTAGTTTCTTTTGATTTCTGTCGACTTCCTTCGTCTTTGTCTGTTGTGATATGAGGTGGGCTGTCGTGTCTGTTACTAAATAAAACGTCATCCTTCGAATCGTTTTCTAATCTAATAATAACACCACTATACTCATAATCAATATGTGATTTGCATAACACTTCCCCGCCTTTTGGGTGGCGGTGGATGAGGAGGGAGGTGGTGGTTTAAGGAGGGAAGAATCGTTATTAATGCCAACTATTTCGTTTGCTTTCATTGCTTATAATAGAATGGGATAGAAAAGGTCCCTCGACTAACACTCCTTATCCAGTTCGGAATCAATCGGGAGAAAGGGTGAGTTTTAGCTTTGGGGTGAGTCGAAAACAATGGAACAAGTGCATAACGCGATGACGTGCTTCGAACCGAATCAAGAAGGGTAGAATATCGTAGAAATTCAATTCCAGTTTTATATTTCCCTCCCGATCGACTAGGTCGTGAGCCAGGTTCAAGGTTTTTTGAGAAAAAGTTGTCTAATTTTCATTTTTTTCCTATTCCCATCCCACCCCCTTCTCTCATCGATCAAAAATCATTTTTATGTAACATCCCCTTCTAACTGTAATTTCTTTTCACAGTTTTTGAATTTTCTGTGAAGGAAATCAGTTTTCTAACTAGAAAGCATAATAAAACGTACCTGGAAAACCTGAAAAAGGAGATATCTGAAGGGATTTGATTCGGTTTTGGAAAGGGAGAAAAAGCTTGGAGCCGCCATATTGAATTGGAGTGAAGATTGGGAAACGCAATTTTGGGGAAAGGAAAATTTTTATTAAAACAAATTTTTGCTTACCTGCGCGCCACCCTCGGTAACCATAATCGCGCACTAATTAGATTAGTAAAACTAAATTTAAAAATAAAGCCAAAACTAAAAAAAAAAGTCCAAAAACTGGAAAACTTTGTCCAACCCCAGAAAATCGTTTTTATTTTCTCTCTCTCGAATGTTGTTTCACTATGGACTCGGGGAAAACTGTTTTCCCGTTTGCTCGTTGCATGCCAGCGCCTTCTCGAAGGGGCTGGTTTTTTCGCAATTGGTGGGGATGAATGAGACGTCGCTGAGGGGTACTCTCCTTCGTTTCTCTTCGTCGTCGTCGTCGTCGACGTTTTCCGTCCTTTTGAAGAAAATCTTTATTGCCAACTTGAGAAACTAAATTTTTACCAGGAGAAACTAAAATTGGATTCGTCTGCTTGGTTGGTCGAAGCATGAGTTTTGAGCATTTTTTTGTAGAAAATTTGGTTTTGAGTTTCGAGGGTTGTTGACCGTTACGTAATTCCCTTTTGTGATTGATTCGGTGCTGCTTGACCTCATTTTCTTATTTTCTTCTGCTCCATTTTTCTCGTGGGGTGATACTTTGATACAAATTTTAATTTTTGATGACGAGATAATTTACTTGGCGCCTTTATCTCAAATTTGTTTTCATTTTTTTGAAATTTTTCATGTTATTAGAGATGAAACAACAGCAGTTAGACTGATTTGAAACTAAATTATATTTGTTACTGATTAGTCTCGTTTTACGCTGGTTTCAAGTTATGCTATTTATATTTTGCTTTTTTGTTTTTCGATCTGGCCATCTTCTCTTTGTTCTCTCTTATTTTCTATATATCCCGCTTCCCTCCGTTACGTCCCTTTTTTGATGATTGGTTCCTAGAAACTCATACTTTCTACTCTCTACTGGGTGTCTCGTTCCTGTATGTCCTCGGTTGTGATGCCTGCTTCTCTCATGTCTTTCTCAGTTTCACGAACCTTCCTGAATTTTTTTTTCTGTAGAGAATGTTTTTAAATACCTGGTTGGTTAGTCTTCCTAAGTCCATTCTCACTGGGTATCTGTAGAAGACGATTATTCTCTTTCTGGCCACGTTTTATCTTTGGTATATGTTTGATTGGGACAGTATTTTTCTTTTTATGGTTTCTATTTTCTCCACCAAGCATTCTACTGCATACAGGGTAGCAGGAAGTACTGCTGCTTTATAATGCTCTATCTTGGCATTTCTTAATAGTGATTCCTTGTCATGTACAGTATATTCATTGGTACACTACTTCTAATTTGTTGTGCATTTTGCTTTGTATATTGTTCAATAGCAGTACTGATATGAGGAATCTGGTGTGAGAACTTCCATTTGATTAATTCATTTTTACAGTAATATCGTTTTGAAGCTATGTACAAAGATTTTTGGTGTTTCACATACCACATGGTTGATATTTCAACACTCCAAAATACCACACCGATAAAAAATTACCAAACTTTTTGACAACGTAAGACTACTATATATAGCTTGTCAAAGAAATTCTCTTTTGATGTGAAATTTTGTTCTCTCAATCGTGGAATAATTTAAAAATTATCCTACAAACCGGAGAGATCATTATCAGACGTCAGCAGTGATTAATAAGCGCGTAACTATCGATAATTTATTACCTTACGCTAAATTAAACTAATTTGGTTTATACAAATTAGCGGTGTGACTTTTTAACTCGTTTTTACATTAACTATAAGCCATTGTTCTTGGAGTTATGCGTAGTGGAGTGGTCTTTCTTTAATTGAAATTTCAAAACATTTTTATAGTATACAGTTTTGCGTTACCATCTTTTCCCTCACGATGGATCTTCTACCTTCCCATCATCTGCCGTTTTTTTGCTATTTTATTCAACACTATTAGCCCTTTCTCTTGGCTGATTTTATATTTTACTCACAGTATATCTATACATTATAGACTCGATGTGAGACGCGAACGAATTGCAGTAGCCATTACTTGCAATTAATTCACTGGCCTCGTCATAAAGTTTCGCGACCTTTATGGTGGTGGTATTGACATTGGGTACCATTACTACCTTCAGTAGGTCTGGTGTAGTGTTTAAAGTGCTCGACTATAGAAGTTATGGTCATATATTCGAATCCTTCTCCCGTATTCTCTTATACCGAAGGATGGAAAACGGGATTAAAGCTCAAACTGTAAGTTTGTCCGACCAATTCTTTGTATGTCGCGTAAAACGAGACCTGACTATATTAGATTACTTAATGGGGAGAATATATATGTAGGGAGACATGTGGGGATATTTTGGTCACTAGGATTTTGCGTACTCATGTGAAATTCTGTTTTATACATTTTTTTAATTAAATCAGTTAGTTCTATAAAACTCGAAAGCGTTCGCCTGTACACCCCCTCACTCCCCGTACGTCACATTAATTGTTTCCCCCCGAAGGGATTAGTCGTGAAATCGAGAAAAAAAATTTTTTAAATTCCATCCACGTTTCGTGAATATATTTTGTTGAAGGATCAAATTCGTATTAAAATCTAACCACGAGGATCAAATGGAAGCATATTCATACAGTACGTTTGTTTTTAGCATGCGTTCGTGTATATGTATACATGGTTTAGTGTATGTACCGTTGGGTTTTGATTGTTTTTTGTGATGATCGCCAGGAGGTGAACTGTTCGAACTATTAGCTAGGATTGAATGACCTGAAAGCTCTTCCCGTTCTCCCGTTCGGTTTTACCCTTTGGAACGGTTCCATTAATGTCTGATTGTGATTATAAACAAATAGCGTTCTGGTTTGCTAAATATTAACCATTTGCACTCGAGAGGTGACTTTCACTCGCCATTTGGAGACGTGAATTCAGTGGTCAGTGGACATTGTTTTTTATTTGTTTCTTTGGGAGGGTTTCTGATTTCGTTTCGTATAATCTTACAATTAAAGTATAAGTTTATAATTTATAATTATATCTCTTTAAATAGAGATATGATTTTTTATCTATAATTAGTATACAACCACTTCAGCTTTGGAGTTCTTTCGGACTTAAAAGTTGTGGGAATTGAATTTTTTATCATTTTTCCATACATATTTTGAGCTTCTATCAGGATTATTTTTCAAATCTTAATACGATGCACGCTTTTATAAGGAACTCATTTCATAAATATTGCACACTTTCGTACAAAAATCACGTCATAAATATTGCACACTTTTATAGTTCCTTTTAAAAAATAACGCACAAACTTTCGGAGTTAAATATTTGTTTTTATAAAAGGGAAAATAAAAAGCAGGAATTTAATCTTTAATCGTTCATTGGTGGTTAGATAGCGTAAAAAAAGACCTCATGTGCATAGGGTTAAATGTGCTGTATACATTGACTCATACTGAGTTTTCTGTATGTTGTAGTTGTGATCTAAATTAGAATCACGGTTATTTACTTTGAAAATGGAAATGCGAGGGTAGAGTGGACCAAACCCAAAATTGAAGTCAACGAAAAGAAGGCTGAAATATAAAAAAGGATATTTAGTCATAATTATCTTTTATCTGGTTGTAGTAGATAATTGTTAACTGAACTACAACTGGTTGGTAGTGAAAAGTTTAAATTAACCTCCTCCTTCTGCCACTTTGTCCTTGCCTGAAGGATGGAGAACGATTTGAGTTTTACCAGTTGACAACTGACCTGAGGGAGGAAATTTAAATACGGATATAAAGTTTTTGAAAGAGGTGGTGGAGGAAGGGGAGGAAATGGTGGAAACCAGTTCTGAGGGCCTTCTCCAGTTCGTAAACTTCAAGGATTCTGAATAGAGTTTCTGTTAAAGTTTGTCCTTTTGAGAGAAACGATGTGTTGTTTCTGTTGTTCTTTAAGAATCGTGGTCATCGATCATCTTCTATTTAAAGATTTGCGTCGTGTCAGTGTTCTTGTTTAATAACTGAAAGAAAGGTTGTCTTGTTCTCAAGAGGGTAGTTTGGGTGGTCGTGACACGTGTGACTCATGTTTTTTTTTTCTTCCCAGATAATTATTCGGGGAGTTGTTCTCGGGGAGTATAGTTTGACGAAAAATTTTCGAGGAAACGCGTTGCCATGTGTGTTTGCATGCATGCTTGGACTCGTTTTTGCCGTTGGTTATGTTACATGATGGATGGGTTTTGAAGGAATACATGAAATGTAAACGGAAGTTATTTTTGAAAGGATGACGGGAATTGATTGGGTCGGAAAACTCTTTTGAGTTTCTCCTCCCTTGTCGAGTCTAAAATTTTGAAACAGCCTTTGAGCATGAGTCTATCTACCCTCTTTTCTCTTATGGTCCTGCTTCATTTGACTAAGGCCTTTGGCATACGATTCCCTACTCATAGTAAAATCTCATTTTAGTTGTTACTCGTAAACGAGCCCTTTCAGGGACAAGTGTGACACACGCCAGGGGGTTGATGAGAGAGATTCAAAGCACATTTTTGGATGACCCAATAATCACCGGTCTTATTGAAAAAAATGGAATCAAACAAGCGAACGGATGGACGGGTGAGGTGGTGGTGGAGAACGGGGGACGGGGCAGAACAAGAGCCAAAAAAATTTGTTTTTTGAACTTCAGCCAAATGAGTCGAAATCCCAAAGGAATTACGTCAATGTCGGATAGATTCGGTCATTTTCGGTGATTCATTGTTGACCCAACAGATTCGGTGTCGTGAATTATTGACTTCCTTCCTCTCCTTCTCTACCTAATATATGTCTTCATTCCAAAGCCCTGTTAATTCCAAAAGCCGTTCTGCTATTGCTGTTGCTGCGGTCGTTTTGAACGTCTTGCCAAAATTCTTGAACACCTATGTCTCATCCCCTTCTCCCTGGTTTTTGTCGTTTTCACTTGTTTCTCTTAAATTCTTCTTTTTATAAACTGTCTAATGATTGTATGTTGTGTAATTTTCCCCCAGGGCATTAAGAATATAATTATATATTGTATATATACATAAGAATTCAGTATAAGTAGACCATTACAGCAGGAAGTATCTGAATGATTCTTCGGTTCTTAAGTTGCAGCATTCCCAGGTGGACCTTTGATTTCAGCGGTATGTTGTGCTGTTTACCATTATTATGGCTCGTTCTATGCTGCTGACTCGTAGCTTACTAGGAATTTGCAGCATTTTAAGGTTTAGGTTTCTGTACGGATACCATTTGTGGGTTGAAAAGAAGGTCAGAAGTTGATATATAGTATTGTAAGATGAACTTCTTACTTTATTGCAATCGTCTCGTTTTAAGGTTTTGTTCCCATCTTCTCCAGTTCTCTTAAACAGTTTGTAACAGACGTATGCTTGACGGTGCTGGTTCTTACAGTGTAGTGTCTTCCACCACCTAAGTATACTCTTAATTCCTGAGCGGCCAGTCTTGGTATTCCCACCAAATTGGCAGTATGATCTTATTTTGATGAAATTCTGCTTTTGATATGATTTAAACTGGTTCTCCTTGTTTGGACCATAACCTTTCTCGGTTGATGTTATCTGAGACTTGATTCTTGTGTTAAATGAATTTCTTTCAATTTGTGCTGAACCCAAATGTCGAGCTTTTTAACAAGTCTAAGACAGTTGATGTGATTTTTGTATATGTTGTATATGATTTACCTTTTTGCAATCTCTCGAACAGTGATATGACGATTTGATTCAATTGTGGCTTTCATTTGATCATCATCAACTTCTGGTGAGACTCAACTCGAATGGTAAAGTCAATAATAATAAAAATAAAGTAACTGGTGATAGTTGTTATTGATAAATGATCGTAAACTTACTCGAGTCGATGATTGATAGTGATAGACTGCTCGTCAGGTCGCGCGACAACTCTTGACTCAACCTGATCACTCGCACAATTTAAAATTCACAATGTGTGAACTTATTGATAATTGTCCATAACCGCCCACCTTAAAACACTGTTTTAATCTAGTCAGGTCCAACAGCTTACCTTATTGAGTTTAATTTTATCGCTCACTGGCGGAAAAGGGGGCGAGGAAAGGAAAATAAAAGGAACCCTAACTGCCAGAAGAAACTAAAACTGAAGACAAAAACTAGACAACATAAAACATTAAAAGCGTGCGTTACCGAACGAGTTCACAACGAGTCTCTCGTTCAAAAACAAAAACCTTAGAAATTTCGGATGGAGCATGTTGAGACCCGCTATTTTTCTTGCTTTCGTCCCAACAACTTCAGAAGGTAGACCAGAACGTTGATCATGTTTAAGTAAGAAATCTCCAGAACGAAATTTTTAAAACCAGTTTTGAGTTCTGTTGAACAGCCAATATTTGTTAATTCGTCGACTTCTTCCTTGAGGCTCATTAAGGTTTTTGTCATCTTTTCCAAGCTTATGGATTTCTGATTTGATTTCTTCTTTGTTCTGTCTCGCCTTTCCCCTCCATTTTCAGTCGTAGTTTCAAAAATTTCCTCCCTGGTCAGCTAAGGGTTTTTGACTGGTGATCTCATGAGGGTTGTAAGATTATTTTACAGAAGAGGGACACACTACCCTTACTTCTGTCCAGGTTAATGATGTATTCTAACGTAAAACTTAATATTTTAATTAATGCATATATTTTAATGCAGCCAAAAAAAAAGAACACACTAAATTTTTTCCCTCTTTTTCTCTCTGACCAAACCTGCGAACACTACTTCCTCCGCCATGCCCGACCACACCGCTCACTCAGGTGCAGACTCAATTGCACCAATATCCAACAAGGGTGTTGCTATTATTACTATTTCCATTTTAAAAAAATGTATAACAGTATTACACGTTTGACGTTTTTCTTTCCCAGTAGAACCAGGATACTCCGTAATCGATCCAGTAACGGGTCCCGTGGTTCCTCTTTCCCTGAGTCTGGGGAGTCTGTGATGGCCGATGAGGAGACTGAAGTTTTATGGCCCGTCTCGCGTTTATTGCTTTTAAAAATGAGAGCTTTTGGCACGCAACTCACTTTTTAAAAAAATTTTTTTCATTTCAATCATTTCTCACAGATGACCTCCTCTTTCAACTGCCCTCCCCGGAAGAGTGTGACACTAGACAGACACCACTGAGTGAATTAGAGACATGAGAATACTGTCACACTGCCATTGTCAAATCAATCCGTCAATACTCTCGGGTTATGTCATGTTATGACTAATTTGAGTATTTTGGGTTGTTTGTCTGTCGGTCTAAGTTTTTCGATCTTCTAAAGGGATTCTGCTGAGGTAACGAAACGGCTATAAATATAAACTGTCTCCAAGTCGGCGTGTGAGTCAAACCGGAATTTCCCAGCTTTTTACTATATAACAGTCTCGCTAAATGCCCTCATCTGGCGTCTACGGTTTCGTCTTTCGCTTTCCCCATCGGCATCCATTAACTCCATTACCTCATAAAATATTCAAAGGACTAAGAGGAGATGTGAATAATAAAAGTTGGGAAGTGGCATAACGTTTGAAATAACGGTAGCGCGTCATTAGCCTTTGCTGAAAACCTTTCGCTCTCCGCCCGGTTAACTATAATAAAAATGGTGTCACGCATTCCGTTTTATTATTTTTATGTCAGTCATTATTATTATTATTAGTATAATTAAGCGGAAGAACACACAAAAGACAAATGGGAAGGGACTTTGAAGAATTCTAAAAGGAATGAGAGGATGGGAAACGATTAATGAGACGAGATTATTATGGTTTTTGGAGACGAGCGGATTCGCTCATTTTGCCGAGATGAATTTCTTCCGGGTCTTGTGAGTTGGATCTTTCACATCTTCTGCGGGAGATGATTCGGAAAAACACTGTCTACAGTCTTAGAAGTTAGATTTATGTAGATGATTCTATCATCGCGTCTTCGTTATCTATCTCCTCTTTGTATCTTTCATCCTCTCGATGTGGGATTGTGTTCTCTCACTCAGACCTATTTCTTCGAGATAGTAGATAGTATTCAGCAACTTTTGACTACTGTAGATTCGACGCGAACAGACAGAATCTTCTTCTCTCGTGCTTGTTTTAATATAAAATTTCATCTTCTGTGAGGATTTTCTTCTTCATCTTCTCATCCCTCTTGATCTCCTTTCGTAAGATTTATGCGGATCATCCTTCACATCCTCTCGTTTATCCTTTTCAATTCTTTTTTCTTTAGCTGTCTATCTTCGATGAAACACATCGTTTTACTTTTGGGAGGGGGAGCTTTGGGGTTGGGGAGTTGGAAAGAAAGAGTGGAAAGCTTCCAACCGGTTTTATTTAACTAAATTAACTCGAGTCGTTTA
This sequence comes from Columbicola columbae, assembly GCA_016920875.1. Classification (NCBI taxonomy): domain Eukaryota; kingdom Metazoa; phylum Arthropoda; class Insecta; order Psocodea; family Philopteridae; genus Columbicola; species Columbicola columbae. The sequence goes on along the minus strand of JADMLL010000011.1, from coordinate 2,233,500 downwards.
GGAAGAAGAAGTAGATAATTTAATTTCCATCTCTCCGATTTACCTTTTTCTCCTTATTTGACGTTATTATTTTTAGAGAAAGAGGAATTCCGAGTTCAATTAAGTTTCGAACAGGATGTGAAGGGTGAAGGAAGTTGGGATGAAGGGTCTTTCGAAAGCTCGCACGAGTAGAAATCTTTTGGGAAGTCGAAGGAAGAGTAAATAATTTTGAATTCTTGGGGGGTTATTTCATATTTCCTTCCTTCCCTTTTCCGTCTTGTTGTTGTTTGTCTTATTTCTTTAAGACAGGACTTTGAGAAATATTTTTTCTAATATTTGAAGTGGGGAGTTTTGTTCGTAAGAACATTCAAGAGTGTATAGAAAGCTCTAAACTGACTATTGATTCCTTTACTAGTTTTTCTCTCTTTTCTTTGTGTTTGTTATCTCCTCTGTCAGTTTTTTGATATTTGTTCCTCCTGTGTCTTGTCTCTTGGCTTCCTCCTATGCCCAGGCGAAAATTGTCAGTAGTGAGGTCTTTGCTAATATCATTATTGCTCCCGCTGAGGTCGTTTTGGATGCAAGTGTGTGATTTTAGCACGTTGATGGAAAGACAGGCACGTGTCCAAGTTGCGATATGGCGTTTCATGTTGGGTCAGACGAAATAATTTACAGCCTGGGTGTGGAAAGTTGTGAATAGAATCAAAAATTGTACGTCGGTAGGAAAGAGGGATGAATGGGCGAGGTAGAGATGCTGAAGAAAAAGGCTTGAAGTTCAGGGTTTGTGTCTGAGACTGAGTGACGTTCCAGTACAGCACACCCAACATATTCTTTGAAAAATTTTTCTTTGAAACCTTTAGTCTTTGTTGAAATTTATTGTTCATTTCCGTGGCTTCGAATTTCTATCAGGAGAGACGATAATCTACCCATGAAGCACCAGAATTTCTCTTAACGAACATTTAGTTCGTCGCTTTTTTTTTCGAATGAACCTTCCATCTTAGTTTGGTGCCCAGTGTCAATTCTAAATATTTTGTCGTATTAGCTACTAGTATCATCGGGTCATTGTCCGGGATGTTGACGGTTTTCTTAAACCTAAATGTTATGTGGGTCGATTTCATTTCATTTAGTTGTATTCTCCACATGGTGGTCCACAAGTAGACCTAATTGGCAGCTCTTTATAGTTTATTGGGTGCTTCCCGCGCAGTACTCCCCGCTGCTAAGATAGCAGTATCATCTGCAAAAGTAGCAACGTGAGCGTCCTCAGGACAGGGCAGATCTCGAGTGTATAGCAAATGTAGCAGAAGCCCTAACACGCTTCCCAAGGTTCGCCAAGATTTTTTTTAATCCAAAGCACTCGTCTTCCAACTTCACTCTGACGTGTCGAACAGTGATATAAGAAGTTAGTATTTGACAGAATTGGTCTGGCAAACTTTCTTCTAGTTTATTCAATAGCCCTTTGTGCCAGACACTGTCAAAGGTCTGGGATACGTGTAGAAAAATGTCAGAGAAGATATTCCTTTGCTCGAAAGTATTGTATCCTGTGGATTTGTACTGAAACCTTCGCAGAAGCCAAATTGGTGAGACGGTAGAAGATCCCTTTCCAGAACTATTTGGCTTACTCACTTGTGTAGTAGCCTTTCAAAGATTTTTGATAATACAGGAAGAAGCAAATGTATGATTTCTGTCGTAACAGGGTTTACCAAGCTTTTGTATGAAGGAGCTAGAGATAGTCTGAAGACAATTGTAGGCGATTTATCGATTCAAATCCCTCCAGGAGCTTCATCACGGGATCTCATGGGTCCAGATGTATAACAACAACTTTATAGATGAGGAATGAATTGAGAGGAAGCTAATAAATAAACGCACAAAAGCTCTCTTCCGAGCTTTCTAAAAGACTATAAAAATAAATGATTGCATAATTCCGGAAATCGGAGTGCTATTCCAATGTTTGCTTTTTTGTTTTGTTAAAAATGATCCGAGAGTAACCGAAAATAAAGTTTGCCAAAGCTTTCGGAGCTTTGTCAGAATTAAAAAAAACATTGGAAGCAGCAGAGAGAGAGAGAGCGAGCAAAAAAATTACGCAACGTGGTGGGTGTGGCTGAATTTTTTCATTAGTAAACATATAAATTTATTCCCCTATATTCTTATCCTCTTAAGCTCCGGAGCTTTTGGTGTGAGGAGAATGCATGAAAAAAGCTCGTCACGTCAGTTTATTTGAAAATCAAAACCGTTCAATCGACAATTGAGGGGCTATTTTGGAAAGATTTGGTTTTTTTTCGAGAGTCATAAAAAAAGGTAACTTTATAATAATATTATATTATGTAGTTTTCTCTTGTTTTGCCCAAGGGCATTAAGGGTACAGTTACACATTAGATGGTGTTATGTACTTACTGTATGAGAATATAAATCAGAATGGTTTAGCATGAGTCAATAATATTAATATTATTATTTAAAAAATTTCAGTATAAATTTTGATCATATTCAGTGGCGTCACATATGGTGAACCATCGTGCACTACTATTTACATCCCAAGATGATATTTGTGCCGCAAATCGGTTGGGACGTTCGAGCTCATTGATTGAACCATCTCTTTAAACAACCTGTATTGTTCGTCAACCCATCAGATCCTCTTCAGCAATGTCTCCTTCAAGCTATCGCTGGCAACAGGAAATCGTATCATTGCGGGCCTCTCAATAGCCGGTGAAACGAGATCACGGGGAAGCCTTCCAACCATCCAGCCATGAGCCAACGCCTTACTTGGCCTTTCAACGATGAGCTATTTGTAGACCTCACCAGGTATATAAAATGGCTCATCAGTACCCCAGAGAGGGGGACTGATGCGTGCACCAATATCCTTAGCACAGGGATAAGACTCCTTGAGGTGCAACTAGAAAGCTCGACATGGTCAGTCATCTGAACGATTAGAGGTGTTACAACCTGCTGACTAATCGTAGTGTTTGCTACACACTCAATCATCATCGTCATAGGGTATGCCAAGATTGAAGCTGTATAACTCAGATCTTGGAGCTCTTCTAATTTATAGAGTTTCTTTGAGGGCAACTCTTCTTTAGGTTTATCGACGGGATGCTGCAACCGAGCCACTAGGTAGTGCAAGAACTGTGGTAGGATCCTGAATCTTCATTCAGGAGAAAATTCCTGCCGTGATATCGGCGTTTCGTTCACGGAAAGCGTCAGTACGCACCTGCTTCTTAGGATTTCCATTTTTCTTACTTTGAACGTCTACTCAGTTGTTATAAAGTATGATGATGACGACTATAACCGAAGCACTTATAAAATCGGACCATTTTAGTTCAAGCGAGAGGGTAGATACAATTTTTCTTTAGAGTAGGAATTAAAAGGGAAATATATTTCCTGAGCGAAATGTTGAAGTTGAATCAGTCGGTTCGGTGTGAAGTTAGACGGTTGTCAAGACAACCGAAATCGATTTCTAAACAGTTTTCCACGATGTAAAATTTACCCCGATACGTCATAGGTTAACAAATTTTTTGTCTTTTCAAGGTGAAGTCATCAGGATTTGTTACAATGGTGTTGGGTAATTTTTGTCTATTCTCGGTCGCAAATTTCGGTGATAGAAAGCCTGTCCATAGAGGATTATTTGGGTTTCTTTGTTTTATGATAATGCCCACGAATAATGTGAATTTAGTTAGGAGATACCAAAGTAGAGAAAATAGATTGAAGTAGTAAATAAGGAAAAACGAAAGAGGGGTAAGAAGTGACAAAAGGAAAGAGGAGAAACAACAACAGAAAAGGAGAGAGAGAACGAAAGGAAGAAAAAGGGAGTTGTAGGGAAAAAAATGTGTAAGTGCGATTCGCTGGTATGCGATAAACCGAGAACAATAAACTAATTTCGTTCACCTGTGCTTCTTACGGCAAGGATTTTAGGACTGATGAATTGTTGGGACGGATGCGAAAGGAAAATCCACCTGTACCTGTAACCTTTTTGCGCTCTAGTGATCGCGATCGAGACGACCCAATCGAATATCGTCTGTCACAACCTGCTTAAGTGAGCTTCGCTCCAACAATAGGAAAAGAGAAATGAAAACAGGAAAACAGAAAGAAGGAATAAACAAGAGAATGAGGAAGGAAATGAGAGTAACAACAATGAAGAGAAAAAGGAAGAAATATAACGAGAGAAGAGTGAAAAGGAAAAGAAGAAGAGAGAGAAAAGGAAGAGAAAGGGAAGACAAAGAGAGAAGAAAGAGAAAAGAGAAAGAAAAGAGGAAGGATGGAAAAGAGAAAAAGAGAAAAAGGAAAGGATGGAAAGAGAGGAAGAAGAAATGAAAAAGAAGAAAAAGGAATAAAAGGAAGAAAAAAGAAAATAAAGGAAAAGAGGAGAAAATAATAAAAGAAGAGAGAAATAGTAAGAAAAAGGAAGAAATCGAGAGAAGAGAGAGAAGAAGAAGTACGAACGAAAGAGAAAGAGAGAGAGAGAGAGAGGGAGAGAGATCACACCCAAGAAAGAATTTTAATTAGCGTCATCTCTGTTGCTTAATTAAATCAAAATGAAAAAAGGAAAAAAAAATTTTTGTACATACCCCTAAACTCGAAAGTGACGGAAATCTCTTCTTGAACATGATTTATTTACTTATTTATTAATAACTTCTTGCTGACTTTTCTATTTATATATCAACATTCACGACAGCATTCACATACAGTTATACCTGTCCCACACTTTTTTTTACAACCAAAATTAATCAAAACTCAGTGAGGATTTTCAAACCACATCCGGTACAGGGGAGATTCATTCGAGTCGAAAATCAACCACAACTTCCGTTGCTTTGTTCCACCATCTCTGATTCGATTATGTAAGTTTTCCGAGGGGAAGCTTTGAGAGAGAGCTTTCACTCAAAACTAATCACCAAAATGGGGAGGGGAGCACCAAAAGTTGTTTCCATTTTTCCTTTGACGACTCGTTTTAATAATCTCCGACTGCATGCCGTTTTGGTGTTTGAGTCAAAGTCTCCCTCGAAAGCTCTAAGAAAACTAGGTTAAAAGCTTCAATTATCTTTCTAAGTGTTTTGTTATTTTATAGACTTGTTAAAAATAATTACTAAGTGTCTCAAAGGCGGTGAGGGGGGCAGCTAAATGTCAGCTCACTAACACTTTCGTGAATGACTCTCTTGTGGCTTTTTAGACTCTTTATCACTCCCCGAAAAGGAGTATTTGACCCATTTTTAAGGTTTTCTAGACCCTAACTGGACACTGAGCACTTGAGGGAGTGTTAAAGTGTTAGCCGGAGATGAGTTATTCTCCTCTTTAGGTTTCTCTTTAAGGGTTGAAATTCTTTAATGAAAAGCTTTGGGGGTATAAAGAAAGCTCTGGAGCTTGTCTGTCTTTTTATAAACCTAAGTCAATCATTCAGCTTTTTATTACAAAAAAATTGGGCCTTGAGCTTTTGGTTGAGTCAAAATAACTGTTTGCAAGTTTTCGAAGGCTTGAACTTGTGTTTTCAAGCTTTCGGCTTTGGTTGGGTTATCTCCTTTGTAAGGCTTCTCTTTAGACATTTGAATCCTTTGATGAAGTTACGAAAGCTCACTACTTTTGGCTGGTTTCTCACCAACTTTATAGTTTAAAAAACCTAAAAGAAGAATGTAACCCATTCGCCCCCTCTTCTCCACAAGAAAAGAGGTTTCAACTTTTAACTGTAACTCTTTAAGATTATAATTTGTTGAATAACTTTTGTTCCAAAGTTTCGAAAACTTGAACGAGTTTGTCAGCTCTAATGACGCGTGAATTTGGTTGGGATGGGTTATCCTCCCCGTAAAAGCTTCCCTTTGAAAATTAGAAGGGTTCGATGAAAGTTTTATTGGGTAACGAAAGGTCTATCGAAAGCCAAAAATTTGTTTGTGTACAGAGGGCGTTCTACAATCCACCCCCAAAAGGTGGTAGACGTTTTAGACCCAATGAACCAAAAAGAAGAAGGCGTACGTGCTAGACGAGGACGGTGTAATAGAACTAAACACTAACACTCCTCAAAAACGGCCACAGCTATGCAGCTCACGAAGTTATGTCGAGTGAATGTTCGCCGAGTTTTTGGCAGAGTAACGAAAACCTGTCTTAATCCCCCCGGAAAGAAGCTTAGAGCTTTGGGCTTTTGATTGAGCCCAAAAACTTGTAAATAATCATCTAGATAATCTACCTGAATCATTATTTGGTTTATTGAAATAAAAATCTAAAAAAAGAAAATGAAAACAGCAGAAGTGCTGAGTGAGCGTAAAGCTCTCAAATTTCACTTTTTAAAAAAAGTTTTTTTTACTAAAGCTTCTCTGAAACATCTCAAATTTCTAATGAAAAAACTCAAAAAGCAGCCATAAGGCTGAGGTCACGAAAATCCTGGTACGACTCGAATGAACTCACATCCTGTTGGAACCTGAGACTGCTGAATCAATTTTTTTTTTTGGCTTTTAGAAAAGCTAAGCATAGATGACTGAAAACAGAAGCCAACACTCTTTATAACCGCAAAAGAAAATCCTTCGTTCGGAAAACTACCATGTGAACACCTATTCGCTGTTCGGAAAACTTTTTTGGAAAAATCACAGATAACCGTCACGACCACTCATTTCTCACACCGGAAAACCCAAACCGGAAATAGTCATTAAAGGAGGGAGTTTGTTAAATTTGAAAAATTTACAAAAAATGTGGGCTTCGGGTCGTTTTATTTTTTCGAGACTGAACAACAAATTTTTAAATCTCAAACAGCCTTGATCCGGATGTCTTGTGATTGGTGCCCCGTCTCTCTCTCTCAGTCTCCTTGCCCCCCTCTCCCCTATCCCGTCTTAAATTGGGAAGTTATTTTGGGAGATTTGGGAATCTTGTGTGTGTGTGTTTGCGAGGAAGCTTTCGTTGGGAAGGCGTTGAACGGTGAACGGTTACACTATGTCTCTTTTTAATACCACGTTCGGAGAGTCCTTTCCTCTCCTCCGGAACCCCCTTCCCTCGCCCAATCGGTCGATGCAATTAAAACCGAGATGTCGGGGTGATTTAAACCCTGAAATGGTAATTACGCCAGTTATGAGGGTCTGATGAAAGAAAGGAAGGAAGATGAGGATAGAGAGAGCAGATTTATACTGTCATACTACAATTTATACTAATGTCTTCTATTTTGTTGGGTGAAGAGGAATCATGACCAAACTCAGGTTTTGGTTGAGTGGTCAAGGGACTTGCTAAAGAAGCAATTTTTGTTACATTCCAAGTATGAATGAAATCTAATTGTAAGTATTAGTTGATTCATTTATTTAAGTGTGCATTATTTATGAAAAAAAGTCTCAGTCAGTTGTGCAATATTTATAAAACTGATATTTTTAGTTGCGAAAGAAGAGGTTATAAATTGATTATAGGCCTTCGTCTTCTTCCCAGTTCCCAGTTTATCTAGTGTCGAGCCTTGTCGTATATTTTCTCCAGGTCGCTCGGTTCTGAATCGTGGCTGTCACGGGGACTACTTTCTTATCCTTCTGGACTTTTGGCCATCACGTTGCTGGTGGTCGTAATTGATTGCTTTTGTGTTTAATAAGAACTCAGATTGGCTGGCACAAGCCCTTCCAACATTAGGGTATTGTAGTGTCAACTTACCCGTAGATAATATTTAGTTGACAGCTTTTCTTGCAGTGTCCTCAGTGTTTTGCACTGTTCGTCGTAAAGCTTGGGGTAATATTCGTCAGGATTTCTTTTTTCAGTTCATCACTGATTATGTCTTGTTTAAGTTCTCTCCTCTCGGATTGACATGCCGTCCAATTGCAGTTGCTGCATTTGACTAACTCCTTTGCTACCTTTTGAGTTTGTTGAGTTTGTCCTTGTCGAGTCTGCATTCAACTGCTTTCATCTAGTGTCGAAAATGTAACGTTCAAACCTGTATTTTTAAAATCCTACAGATATTTTGCCTCGAGTTGCTTGAGAGGTTCCCATGACAGTTCGACATATTGTATGTCTTCGTTTCTTGTGTGATGGTTGTAATTGATCATATTAGGTTTACCCGAAAGTTCTGTCCGTTTCTATTTGCCGCGTGCGTGCCTCCTATTTTAATCTCTTAATTCATGCTTCAACTAAAACAAAGTTGATTCACGTTACTCATATGTGTAAATATGAGTGGCTTAAATTTGTGTCATTTAAGCTGTACAGTTTATAACTTCTAATAAAGAAGAAACGATACTAGAAAACTTGTTAAAAGCGTTGGATGAAAGTACAGCGTCTGATAGGAAGTACAGAAGATTGTTTGGGAAATTTGACCTTTCTGGTAAGACATAGTTTTGGCGGTTATTCTTGGTCGACGACGTTGGAGCAGGATTGTTTTCTGAGGACTTAGGATATCAAAAAAGGTGTAAGATTATTATACAGAAGAGGGACACACTACCCTTACTTCTGTCCAGATTAATGATGTATTTTAACAAAAAACTCTTAACAATTTAATTAATGCATATATTTTAATGCAGCCAAAAGAACACTGAATTTTTCCTTCTTTCTCACTGACAAAACCTGCCAACACTACTTCCCGACCGCACCGCTCACTCAGGTGCAGACTCAATTCCACCAATATCCAACAAAAGGCTTAGTTCAGATGAGCAAACCATTTCGTAGCGCATACGAAAATCAAAAGTGGGTTGAAAATATTCAAGATGGGTGACACATGGATACAGTCAAATGAATTTGGATGAAAGTCTTCGTGCGCACAAGTCTGTGCTTGCTCTGGACAAAATTGAACTTTTATCTTTGCTCTTGAGCCTTTGAGAAGATGTTATATGTGACTGGGAGGAGTGAGATGCCTCGGTAGTTGTTTGGATCTGATTTTTCACTCTTTTTGTGCAGGGGATGGATTATGGCTGACGTCCATTCTTTTGGGAGTGTTTCTGTTTCTCAGATGCTACTGATTAAGTTTGTTAGAGATTCCTTTATGTTGTTACTCCAGTTCTTCCACATTTCGCCTACTATTAGGTCTTCGCCTGGTGCTTTGTTATTTTTGATTGTGTCTATGATCTCTCTTATTTCAGTCTGCGTGGGCGGAGGAGAGTTTTGGTGGGAAGGGTTGTCTTCTTCGTTGAAGTTGAATCTTGATTTCGGGGGTTCACAGTTGAGAAGAGATCTGAAGTATTTCGCCAGTATCTTACAGTTGTCTCTATTGTTATATGCCATCTTCCCTTTGTCGCCTCTGAGGTGTAATGTGGCAGGCTCGCACTTGTTAATGCGGCGTTTGAAGTTTCTGTAGAAGGCCGTTGTCTTATTTTGTTGGAAATCACGTTCTATTTCTGTCATTTTCGGTCTATTCTTGCCGTTTTTCTCCCCGTATTATCTACCATAATATTTATTATTATATCATTTAATTTACTTGAGTGTAATAATAGCAACAACAACTTATGATTATAAATTGGTTTCATTTCTCTCTGCGTCGATTTTAAAATGAGTGTTTCACTTGTGTATGTAATAATATGAAATTCATATTGTTTCAAAGTATGAAAAGTGATTATAAATTTTTTATATTCATGGATAATGTACAATTAGTTACTTTACTAGATTATAATAATTTTATAATTGTAAATTTATTTATGATTGTAATTTTGTACGTTATGTAGTATAAAAATCTTTTGAAACTCTTAAATTATGTTGAATGGGCTTGGGAACTTTTAAATTTTATAATGAACCTGGTTGTGAATTTTGAAAGTGGCCTAACTCCATTATTATTGGTAAGAAAACGCATAGAATTTATTTTTAGTATGTAATTTGCACTTAAATAATTCTTAAATGCTGTATAAATTTGAAACACGTGTATATATTAACGTTACTTATGAATTTAATGACAACACTGCTCTTCAGTTTTGCCAACTCCTGAACAGCATTCATTTAATAATCACTACTAGTATAATATAAACTATACGTTTAACCAGTGTGACTCATTAGTATTTATATATAATATAATTTTAAGATCATCGACACTTACAGGAGGTTCGTGGTGTAGTCGTTTAAGTGCCACACTAAGAAGTCATAGTCGAGAGTTCAAATCATCCTCCGGTATCCTGTTATATTTAAGCGTGAAAAACGGTTTTAAAACTTATTTGTTTATATTATACTGTTTATTATTATTAATTATGTGAGATTTCTTGTTGTTTAATTGGGAAAATAGTAGAAGGCATATAACGAGATTAGATCGTAACGCATAAAATGATACCTTATTGAATTTGTTTTTGTTTTTTGTAGATTGAGGCTAGTTTAAGTATGAGAACGAAAGTTATAGCTCACTGATATATGTATTATATTATATTATATGGTGGGAGGCCTGGTGTAGTGGTTAAAGTGCACGACTATAGAGGTTATGGTCGGAAGTTCAAACCCTCCTCCCGTATCCTGTTGTAGGATGAAAAACGGGATACAAATAATAAAAATTGTGTGCATTACTTTTGAAATAGAGTATATTGTAAGCCGTAAATAAAATTTTCGTGTGAGGTTAGTGAATGAATTATATTAAGAAAAATGGCAGAGAGATTAATTTTAAGATTATTTTGGTGATGAAATGTCAATAAGTTGGACATACACAATCGTCTATGTTACCATTAAACCTGCAGCCATTTATATGCAACAACTTCAGAGGTACATGTGCTCGATCTACTTGAAGCTGATAGGGAACCTTTTTCATATGAGGAACTCATTCAGTTGTAAGCAGAACCATCGTTTGATGACGAGACAGAGCCTCTTGTACCCAAATAGCTAACATCAAAAAATTTGTCGAAAGCTTTTTCCTATTTCGAATAAGGAATAAACATTCTCCTTGAAAACGATCGTGATGTCAAATGTAGCGCTAAAGTTTCTCGAGGAATTGACTCAGCCATTAGCTGTTGTATAAATCATTGAAGAGCGAAATACACAAGAAGGCAAGGAAACAACGTTGGACATGTTTTTAAAGCCAGTCCTTACCAAGGAAAAATGATGACAGTGATCTGTAGGTTACCATTTCTTTATCGTCATCAAATTAAAGCCATTTAAAAATTATGGATGTAAACATACATCTATTTTATGTAACACGAAGTTGTTTCATTTTTGTTTATAGATTATTTTCGGCTTTTGGAGTCTGTTATTATTTTATGTATAAATCTCTGTTTTTCTTAAGTATGTATTTTTGAAGGAAATTGGACTTGGACCACTTTTAAAATAAACGGCTCAAATAGCGGAAACAACGTCAGAAAAATTTGCCACCGATAATTGCAGGACGGAAATTTATTATAAAAGATTAAGACTGAGTTAAACGTTTTTTTATTTTGGGACCGGAAATGTTTGCCAAATTCTCTTTAACTGCATTGCTCCGATTCCGTGACCCAATTAAAAGCTTTTTCTTTATCATCCATTTAGGACTTTAATTCCATTACGTTAAATGGCGGAGTCAGCAAATAAAAATTTCTAGTAAAAATGGCCAGACTTTCTTAGAAAATTAAACTTTTTAACCCTTTTTTACAAAATTTTTTCCTCCGCCTCATTTATTTTATGATATTATAGTTATAAAGTAAAGAGTTTATGTTATCATTTTCCAGCCAAGCTTTTTATTTATTTATTTATTTATGTCAGTTTGTATCTCCTGGATCCTTTCTTCTTCTGAGGAGGAAGATGAAATTTTTATTTATATTTTCTTATGTTTTATTGATGTACTGAATTTCGCTTTGAGAGAGAGGATTTTGATTGTGCTGTTGGAGGTGTTGGAACCTAGGACTTCACTTCGAGATGGAGATTTGGTTTTGGTGCTGCTGCTGACATTTCACTGCTCATAGAGATCTACTTATAATATAGATGTTTTGTGATAGTGTATATTAATTACTAGTAATTTTATATGAAGGTGTGCAATACTTATGAAATTGACTTTGTTTGAAAGTGTGTATTTATGAAGTGGATACCTAATCACGTTCAACGTTTTATATATAAACTCGTGCAAACGGTGTGGGATTTAGTATACAGCCAGCCGGATGAATAGTTTGCATGGCTGTGCTTCTATCAGTTCCTTAGGACAACCATGAAAGGTCTTAAGAACAGAGTTTATGTAATTTCGATCACATGATTGATGACGTGAAGTTTTTTTAGTATAGAGTGGATCAAGACTTCATTCTGACACTACAAAATCTTTTGTCACATATAAATAAAGAAATACGTGTGCATTATTTATGAAACGACTCATCTTGGAATTGTGTGTGTGTTTCTGAAATGAATTTTCCTTAAAAGTCTGCAATATAGTCGAAGTAGATTCCTTATTGGAGTGTGCAATATTTATGAAATGAAATCCTATAAACGGTGTGCAATATTTAAGAAATTAAATCCATTTAAAAATGTGCGTTATGAATTGAAGGCCGTTAGTGTGCAATATCTATGAAACGAATTTCTTAGAAGTGTGTGTGCAATTTTAAAGATTTAAATCCTTTTAAAAGTGTGTAATCATATATAAAGTTGATTTCTTACAAAAGTGTGCAGCATTTATGAAATGAATTACGTAAGAATATGTGCAGTATTTACGAAAATGAGGTGATTTGTTCTTAATCTTCTTAACTGGATTTTTTGAATTTCAATATGAAATGAATTTCTTAGAAGAGAGTGTAAATCTTGTAAACGAGATCCACTTAAAAGTGTGCATAATTTTTGAAATAAATTCCGTGCTAAAGTGTGAAGTATTAATGAAATGAATTCTTTAGAAAAATGTGCAGTGGCAGTGGTTTTAATTCCGTTTTTCATCTTCTGACACTATAAAATTTGTTGTCACAAGAGCAGAAAGGAATATGTGTGCATTACTTATGAAATAACTATTCTTGAAATTGTAAATAGTGTTTGTGAAATAAATTTATCTTAAAAGTGGAAAGTGAATTTTTGGAAAAAGTGTGCTATATTTTCGATGTAGATTCCTCATTGGAGTGTGTAATATTTATGAAATGAAATCCTGTGGAAAGTGTGCAATATTTTTAAGAAATTACATCCACTTTAAAATGTGTAGTATTCGTACAATTTAATCCGTTTAAATAGTGAAATATTCATAACTGTGCAGTTATTTATAAATACATTATTAATGTATGTATAATTTATATAAATTATATTACTATAAATTATATACATTATTGATGTATATATGCATTTATGCAATATAAGAAATTAAATCTTTTTAAAGTGTGCAGTTTTTATGAAATGAAGAGCGTGTAAAAGTGTTCAATTAATATGAAATGAAATCCGTTTGAAAGTGTGTAATATTTTTGAAATAGATTCTTTACTGGAGTCTGCAAAGTTTATGAAATCATTTTTATGAAACTGATTTTGCTTAAAAGAGTGTGTTTGCGCCAATTTCAAAAATAGACGCAGGAAGAAGGCGTTGCGAACTGGGCCCGCAAAAACGTTGGCCATTCGAGCGGAAGGCGGACAGGTTCTGGTCTGTCGAACGTGGTCTTTGGATATTGAGTCGAGTTCTAGTCTCGGTTTTTCTCGCATTCTTATTCTCGAAAATCTCAATCATTTGGTTCTTGTTTAATTTTTATTCACATCACGCGAATAAGTATTCCTGCCTGCAGAGTCTAGATAACGGTTAGCTGCTCAGGGAATCCTCTTTAAACTACCCTCTTCCCCTTTCAGCTATCCCACCAATCTCTAAGACAAAGCAGGTGCGAGTACTTATTCAGTCCTTCTCGTCTGCTGGAATCGAGAACCAGCCCACCACACTGTTGCGCACAACCGCAAGTGTGCAATACTTACAATATCAAAACCATTTCAAAGTGTGCAGTATTTACAAAATGAATTTCTTAGAAGAGTGAGCAATATTTATAAAATTAAATCCATTTACAAGTGTGTATATTTATGAAATGAAATTTTTTCAAAAGAGCGCGAAATTTTGTAAAACGAAATTGGTGATGCTAAAATACGAAAATGGAGATTCGATACGAAAACGAATGACCGGTAAAGTGCAATGGATGATGAACGAAGGATAAACACGACACATTCACTCGGACGACGGTTGGATTGCGACTCTAAAATATATTTTTTCTCCCAATAAAAACAAAGGTTTTTTTCAATAAACAAACGTTGGCCAGGAGCGGATTCAGGCCTGAACATCCTCCGCCTCGCGAAATGTGAAATAATATCAAAACAAATACAAAGGCACATATAACAAGTTTAAGACAATAATAACAAAGATACATATTATTTTTAAGGTTTTAACTATAAGACACCGAATGTATTTTATTTCGAATCGAAAACGGGTTAAATTTGAACATTTTATATCGATATTATATGGATTTAAATCGGAAATTTGACCGACAGGACTTTATGCTAAAAACAGTATAAGAACGATTGGATCAATGGAATCGGAATGCCGAGCACAAAGTGGGTCGTTGTACCAATTTTTATTATTCACGAATTGACTGAGAGTTTACAATCTGGATGAATTGTCTACTACATTTTCTTTAGTCGATATATATAACAACGATTCTTCAGGAATAACATTCCTACGAAGCTAACTTAAACTAACAAGGGCAGGATTGGATCTAAACAGGCATAGATTTGATCAATTTGTGGACAAGGAAACAACATTTTCGACAATAAAACTTAATTCTAATCTTGGAACAGTCAAACTTTGTAGGTGCGAGTTTCGATTCGGTATAAACACTTACTAGTGAGAGAAAACCTAAAGGATAATAGCACCTATCAAGTGTAGATAAGACGGTCTTTTTTATCTACTTCTAAAACTTAGAAGTATATTGCAAACATCATTTTTTATCGACGAATATTTTGTTTTAAATTGAGGATCGAGGATTCTTTTCGAATTTTTTTCTTCAAAAGGCAAAAATTGTTGGTAAGCATTTTCGAACGATTGGTCTAAAAGTTTTCACGAAATTTTCAAGGCAGCGACGACATTAGGATATCGAGAGTGGTGCTAAAGCTATGAGGATTAATATAACCACTAAAATTTCCTCCTTCGAAAGCAGGAACGGAACCCATAACTACATATCCTTATTCGGTCTCAATTACAACTGGATGTTCTTTTGAATGTATAATTCTTCTGGATTTCAAAATTTTGGTAAACATGTCAACTCCTAAGATAACAACCATTTTATGGGGAAAGTAGAACTCTGGATCGACTAAACGAAGATTATTAAAGTAGGAGAGTTTGTTGCGGTCTATAGGAATCGAAGGCGATTGGATTACAATATTTTCAATAACAACGGAATCGGTCACAAAACGCTTTCTAGGATCGAAATGAGGAGTAAAACCGAATTGGATACAACCCAAAGCCTTGGTGCTGAGAGATCCCAAACCCTGGACCTCCGTTTCACAATTTCTAAGTTTCAAGTTTAAACGGGAAACACATTCACGCGACAGCAAATTGGCTTGGCTACCACCATCCAACAAAAAATTGCATTTTCATGGAATTTTAAGACTTCTGTTGGTTGGCTTGACCTTGAATTTGTGAGTAGTCTGAGGTATTTACACGCTGCAGATTCTCGGATTCAATTTTACTATTTTTGAGTTGTCCACAATTTTTGTTTGGACTATTCAAAAAATGTAAAAACGTATGATGTTTCAACTTATAATTCAGTCAAATGAAGTCATCGAAGTCAGTGATTTGGTTTAACCAAATAAGTTTGGAATTTTACTTACTCAGATGACGGTTGGATTGCGACTCTAAAATATATTTTTTCTCCGAATAAAAACAGGTTTATTCAATAAATAAACGTTGGCCAGGGGCGAATTCATGCCTGAACTGAAACAGTTGCTATTTTTAAAGAGGACAATGGGACGATCACACTGGACACACCATCCATTTAAAAGTTTTATTTGAGTAAACGGAGATTCAAATAAAATTTGTAAAACCTTTCAGAGTCGTCACGACAAATTTAAAGCCTTTTCAAATGCTCTAGGAAACTTTTCTAATAAAATAGTATAAGAACCTTGTCGCTTAGTTTTTGCTTACAGTCTCAGCGAAAACTTTAAAATGGACAGTTGAAAATTAAAGTTCAAGAGTGGCGTGTCAGCAAGTCAAATGTCAAACGGAAATCCATTTCTGTACATTAAGTCTATGTCTTAAGGTTGTGCTTTGCTTCTTGACACTCAATGTTCATCCGTGTCGGACGTCCTGGGACGCCATTTTGAAAATAGTTAAAACGAAACAATTATGATAGAATCTGGGTCAGCAAAAACAAAATATTCTCAGGAGGGGGGCACAAAACCACGAAACAAAATTTCAAACAATGTTTGTCATTTCAAAAATTTTGATTACGTCACTCAGAAAAAGGTTTCAAGAAGTCAAACAAAACCCAAAAGGAAGATGGATGGATGGGAGAAGGGAGGACCACTCTTCCCTTGGGAAACTGACAAACTTTCCAAAATGATTTTTCAAACAATATGAAAAATAGTTGTGAGAGATTTCAAAGGAAACCGACATCGTTGAGGTATGAGGTTTTGAGAGCTTTCTAACCGGAAGCTCAAAGGTTTTGATGCTGACAAAAAAAGTGAATTGCTCGGATTGTTTACATCCGCTTTCACTTTTCTTACGTCATTTTTCTTTTATTGTCTTTGATGTGGAAAATTTTGCTTTGTCTTACCGCTCCCCGTCATCCTCCCTTTCGCATTCCATCTTTTTGATTTTTTTGATCCTCGTTGATCGCATAAAACAAGACCTGGTTGAGTTTGGTTCTTTGTTTTATAGATCGACGCTGATTTTAAATGTGTTAACGGAAGTTGTAACTGTTTGGCGATGTAAGTATATGCATTATTGTTTCTATTAGACTTAGTAAATTTACAGTATATTTTCTGTATATATACTTATGATTCTTACTTTTTGATGTCGTCTTTGCTTTCTTCTTCCACTACTTGGTCCAAGTTTCTTATTTCAGTTTTAAACGGCTTGGGGAAGGTAGGTTGTTGATTCAACGACACTGCTCTGTTGAACTTCAGCCGGTATATTTTGACTCTGAAGATTCTATCATTTATCTAAGAGAATTAGATATTGATATTGTCACAGTTTGCAACGTAGGCCTTAGTGCCAGATTTGACCAAGGGTTTACGATACATCAAGAAAGATGGCAGAGTGTATCTACAGTCTCAATCATGTTAGCTATACTATGGACCTGTTTCAGGATGCTGTGTCCCTCTCTGAAGCCAAACTGGCATTATGGGATCAGATTTTAGACATGATAGGTGGTAAGAAAATTGTTCGTATATGATGTCATTGCTGGTTTCCCTGTCTTGGGGACCATGATAACCTCAGCAACATGCCACTATCTGAACATATCTGAATCGAATAGACTCCAAAACAGGGAGGTTTGTTGTAGCTGATAAAGTGCTCAACTATAAGAGTATAGTTGTGAGTTTGAATTCTCCTCAAAATCCAAGGGTGAAAAATGGAACTAAAATGATTTATTCATTTATATTATATTATATTGTTTTATATATTATTTTTAATTACTTGGGACTTCGTGTGTATAATTAGCAGAATGGGGGAAGGCATATAATCGGAGAGTCAAAGAGCCGAACTATTGAATAGAGTTCGAGTCCTCTCGCATAATGTACACACCCTAAAGTCGGAAAGTACATTAAAACTAAACTAAACTAATTAGGAAGTAGTTTATAACGTAATACACTCTAAACGTAGACAGTATATTTCTCTCAACGATTATTACTAAGAACAGAAAGTTTGGTTAAAATTGCCGAATCCATTCAGGAGTAATACTCTCACATAAATACGCACACAGTATGTTCACTTTGTGTCACGTTAGTTTAAGTATAAATATAAAAAAAGGTCGATACTATGATTTTTCTTAGGAATCGATTCTGTATGAGAGATGCCAGAAGGGA
Organism: Columbicola columbae; assembly: GCA_016920875.1. Classification (NCBI taxonomy): domain Eukaryota; kingdom Metazoa; phylum Arthropoda; class Insecta; order Psocodea; family Philopteridae; genus Columbicola; species Columbicola columbae. The sequence continues at coordinate 2,215,713 of JADMLL010000011.1, read as the reverse complement.
GGAAACCAGAGAGAGGGGATTGAAGGGAGAGGAAAAGTAGGTCGAAGCTCACGATTCTCGATTTTCCTTCTACGCCATTTTGAACCCTACTTCCGTTTGCTGATCCGATGAAACCAATTTTATCAAATGGAAGGGGTCACTCTAATAAATGGAATTTGAAACTCAAAAAGTCCGAATGAAAATTCCAAAATGAAAGCAATTTCAAGAGCTTTGAAGCTCTCGAGGTTTCCCGGTTATTACAGAATGGCTACAGCTTTAGAGAGATTCAAGGTTCCCCCAATTGCGTCATTTATTAATTTTATTTATTTATTTATTGTTTAGTTGAATTCTGTTTATGACTTCGTTTCATAATTTGTAGTAATTTACTGTTGCCAAAACTGCTGCTGTATTTTCTTGGTAAATCTGTTGTATGCGTGTGCGGTGGAAATGATAAATCAAACGATTATGTATATAATGTTGGTCCTTAAATGGGGTGAATGTGTCAAATTACTGAATATTTATCACATTTACCGGCTAGTTTAGAAATTTCTTAACTCATATTGGGAAATTTGATAAAGTCTGCTCAGATACTTGACTTCAGTCACTTTTCTAACAAAAGCCAAGCAGGTATGGTCGTCAGGAATAGTCCACGAACTCAATCTACTAATAGATTGCCACAACCCTAAACTACTAATAAATATTGATTTATCACTTTTACCGTAACATATTAATTATTTTCGAAGATGGTATATTTTTCTTACGGTAAAAGTGATAAATTGGCGAATGTATATTATTATTTTTCGGCAATTATTCACAATTACCAACTAAGGTTGATTAAAGTAATAAATTACTGTATATTAATTACATTTATCGGCTAGCGTAATATATTTCTAGTTCGTAATGGAGCGTTTAGTATAAATGTCCCCAATTCCTTGCCTAGCGAGTACTATTTTGTTTGATTTTTGTAAGAAACGTTTTTAAATTTATTGATTCAAGCAACTGAACATCTTGTTTATCCAGCTTATACTTATCACACTTACAAAATTATACTAACATAAATATTACACTATGAGGACGTAGAACTTCTTCAGATCTAGTCCTCGTCCCGTAGTAGGTCGATGAATTTTCTTCGCTGAAGTCTCCTTGCTTCTGGCGACTGAGCTAAGTTTCTTAGTTCACCATTTTGGTGGGACAGAAGGCGCTCTAGGTGCCTTCTAGCCTGCTCACGAATTTCTTCCTGCACCGTCTTCATTTTTAAATCCCGGTGGAGGTTGTCATTTCGTATGTACCAAGGAGCGTTAACTGAGTTCCTTAGTACTTTATTTTGGAACCTTTGGACCATCAGAGCATTGCTCTTGCTGGTACAGCCCCACAACTGCGCTCCGTAGGTCCAAACCGGTTTTAAAATTTGTTTATATATAATGAGTTTGTTGTCGAGAGACAAACCTGATCTTCTTCCCAACAGCCAGTACAAACTCCTGTATCTAGCGTTGAGCTCTTGAATTTTCTTTTTGACGTGTTCCTTCCACCTGAGTCGAACATCTAAAGTCATGCCCAGGTATTTGGCCGTGTTTTTGTTCGGTATGACTATTCCATTAATCAGGACTGGCATGGGGCTAATCCTTCTCAGTGAGAAGTCGACGTGCGTTGACTTACTTTCGTTCAGCTGGATACGCCACTTCTTAGCCCAAGAGTTGACCCTGGTTGCCGCTCTCTGTAGCTTGTTAACTGCTTCTTCCGCAGTGTTCCCGGATGTTAGGATGGCCGTATCATCCGCAAACGTCGCCACTTGCACCTCATCGTCGCATGGCAGATCCCTGGTGTAGAGAAGATAAAGAGTGGGGCCCAGGACGCTGCCTTGCGGAACTCCAGCCGAGATATTTTTAAGTTCTGAATATTCATCCTCACACTTCACTCTGAAGTTTCTATCGTTAATATAAGAGGACAATATCTGAAAGAATTGTTTGGGCAGGCTGTAAGAAACGTGAGAGAAGCTAAGCATCTCAGTCAAATTTTATTAAATTCGCCGCTATGAGTTGGAGGTTTTTATTAACTAACCGGTAAATGTAATAAATTTCCGATAATCTGTTACATTTATTATTTTTAGCTGGTGATTATGAATAATATTCGATTTTATCGTAACATATTATTTTTAAGGAGGTATTTTGTTTTATTTAACGGTAAAAGTGATAAATGAGGCGATTATTTGTATTCACTAACAAAGTTTGGAAATGTGACTAATTTTTGAAAATTAATCGCATTTACCGGTTGTTTTATTTGATTTCCAGTTCGTAATGAAAAGCTTGTTCTGATTGTCTTCTTTCTTATTTCTTTCTTACATTCGCCACTTCTGATTTGGAAGTTTGTTGACTTTTGAAAGAAGCGTGACAGAAGCCAGGCTTCGCCATAACGATCTGGAGTTTTTTTACTATAAACCATCCGGTAAATGTGATAAATATTGAGTAATTTATCATATTTACCAAGCTTAGATGGTGATTATGAGTAATACCCGATTTATCACCTGTACCGCGACGTATGTTTTATGCATTTATTTGTTTATTTTATTTACTGATGTATGTCTTTGCACTCAAACCTTTTTGTGCGATTTTACCGCATAAAAAAAATATTGGGTTCCGAAAACTATATTTCATAGCTATTCGTGAAGTTTTCTGCAACTTTTTTTATGCGGTCTCTATCCAGCGCACAAAAACAGCTTTGTGTGTATTTATCTTTTAATTACTTGTACAGAAATAATGTAGATATAGGCGAACATTGTAACAACCGACAAGGACACAAAACGAAGTATATTATATTCCAGTCTATTCATAAAATCTATTTGACTTTGGACGTTTGTATAAGTGTCTCACAATGACAAGTTGTAAGTATTCGATAATTTCAGTGTCATAATGTCAGTCAGATAATACTACTTGAGGTCAACTTTATAACTCTTATTCAAGTTTTGCTTATATCTCCTCCATTAGTTTTTGTTCTTATCAATATCATATCAGTATAGAAGAAAGGAGAGTATCCTCTTAACTTGTACAATACCATCTAGAATACTCTAAATAGGCTGGGAGGAGAGAAGTGACTTACCCACCTTAGTAGCCCAGTAGTGTTAGGAATATCAATCTGATAGATCATCAGTCCTTTAGATAAAAATGAAATATATACATAATTGTCTATAATATGAGGCATTTATACATATCGGCATACTAACAACACACACTGGTATCAACACAGAAGTTGATCATGTCTAACAAATAGTAGTACACTCTCCCTCTATCTCTATAATATCAGCAGTATTTATAGTATAGGTGGAGGTATTGAGAGAATTATATATTTATAAATCTAATATTTATACCAACACATTCTAACCATGGTTCTATATGTATTATTTATATAACCTACATACTTGTATCTTTGTTTTATTATTACAAAATGGCTTCCGGGAATCGAAAGAGAAGAATATAAACAATTGTAGCAGAGGAGGAGAGGTGAGGTTGAATGAGGAGGAGGAGGGGGTAGTATAAATTAGATTTAAACAACCTTTATTAGCTCAGAGGAATCGGGAACGACTCAAAAAAAATTAGTTTAAGTGGGCTATTGGGTTTCCTCTATTAATTAATTTTTATTTATTTATTTGTCTTAATGGAGTTTGACAAGGAGACACGAGGGAACCTCCTAGGAGGAATCCATCATTAATTAATGAAAGCTTTTGAAAGCTGCAGTAAAAATGAAACAGAAATGAATTCCCCTAAATAAAAACGTTTTAAAGCTGCGGGAACTGGGCCAAGAAAAATTTTTATTCATCTTTCCATCAGAGAAAGGTAAGAAGTCAAAGGTTGCCTTGACTCGGAAATGGGAAAGGTGGGTCTTCTTAATAATGGCCGATTTATTTATAGAAATTTTTACTTCGAGAATCAATGATTGGGCGGATTTTTTGGTTTTTGTATATTTTGCGAGGATTTTTGTTTGTAGAACTCTTTTTTTTTGTTCGGTTTGATGCTCGAAATGAAGAGATTTTCTTCCTATACCCGCCATCCATCCACCCCCTTCCCTCTTTCAATCTCCTCTCGGATGTATAACAAAAAATGATTCCAAAGAAATGAGTTATATTTTTATGAGTTATAACTTTAACGTTTGATGGGTTTTGATTCTGAAAACTGAGCATAGAACGTCATCACATTAACGTAAATTTGATTATAGATTATTGCTTTATATTGTAATCAAATACTAGGATATATTATGCTTTTAAGTATGAAGTATGAAAGTATATGACTCGTCCGTCGGAGGGGGGATTTCTGCACTATCACGAAATACGTGGAGTTTGAATAGACACACCACTCTGCTTTATTCTGTCAGGAATGTATTTCAAAAATATTGAACACTTTTGCTAGAAATATATTTCATAAGTATTGCACACTTTGATCAGGAATGTATTTCAAAACCTATTAACAGTTTCATTACTAGCTCATTTTATAAATACTGCACATTCTTTTGAGGAACGTACTTTCATAAGACAGATTAAATTTTCGCCAGATGTCTCTTTCAAAAATACCGCACACTCTCTCAAGAAATGTATTTTGCAGTTTGAATCCTTTTAATATTATTTCATCAGTATTATAAGTTTCAAGTATTGCACACGTTGCGGAACCCATTTCAAAAATAATGCACACTTTAATTATAAGTTCACAATTTCTACACTCCTCGAAGGTGGGTAATTCATATGTATTGCACACTGAGACGGAGAATCCATTTCATAAATATTGCACACTTTCATCACAAGTTCAATTTGTATACAATAAACGCATTTGAGGACTCATTTCATAAATGATGCATAAGATGCGGCGGTTAAATGTTATTCTCGTCAAAGGAGCACGACAGCAAGTTTCTGTGATAAATTACTCGCTGTTGTTTAGACAATTGTTATAAATTTATAAATGTATATTTAAATTTTCTGCACCGTTTTCGTTCTTTTTAATTTTTATTTTAGTCTAAAAAGTCAGCAGGTCAGAGTCCCCTTTATACATTTTCACTCTCGAGGGCCTGTTTATCTAATTTTATCTGGTCTGTTCTGTTGATTACTCTTTTGTTTACCTCATTCTGTTCTGTTGGTATGTTAATTAGGGGCCCTGTTTGTGAGGTGTGCTGGGCGCACCTCTTTCGTTTGTTAATCTCTTTATCCGTTTATTTTATCTATGTGTCTTGCCCGGAGAGCGGCGGCGGGGGAGCTTTGGAACTTTATGAAATGCTCATTTTGTTTTCACTGGAATTAAAATTATCTCTTTTGTTTGGTTTTAGTTTTGGAGAGGATTTTGCTGACGTAAAAAAACTCATTTTTATACCAACAGCATTTTGTGGGGTTTGTGTCCTCTCCTAGTTGAATATCGTTTTAGAACGGGGAGGGGGGGTTATCTAAACGCCTGCTGCCTTGAACAGATGTGACTTATCCAATTTACGGGATGCGGGTCAATTCAACTCAATAATTTTATCTACTCTGCTAAATTTGACTCAATTTTTGGTTTGAATTTGTGTTTGAAGTGAGCCAGTTTGACTCATATTCTCATTAAAAGATAATGGACTGACGATTTATTTGAATTTAGCAAGTTTTACTTAGAAATTTGAGTAGAGAGAGTTGATTTGTCTTCATTTTCACTAAAGCGAGTCAGTTTAACTGACGCTCAAGATTTGGCTGTCAAAGCCCTACAACTGTTTCCTCACTCATTTCATAAATAATGCACAGTATTGAATATGATGGTTTTGGGTTCGAATCCTCTCCCGTTTCTGTTATACTTAAGGGGAAAAAACGGGATTCAAATTCAAATAAATTTTTTTAAATGCAAAGAATCATTAAGAATATTTCTCATAAATAATGCACACTTTGACTATGAATCTATTCTAAAAATCATGCACACTTTTATCACACGTCACAATCGCACATTTCGCACCGCATCATTTTACAATTCCTGCACACTTTGGCTAAGAATCCATTTCCCAAAATATTGCATAGTTGTAAGACGTCAATTTCATAAATATTGCACACTTTGTCAGAAATCTATTTTTAGAAAAATTGCTCAGTCTTGCAGGGAATCTATTTCAAAACTAATGCACAGGAATGTATTCCTAAAATTATGCACACAAGTTCATTTTCCAATTATGCACAAAATTATCACAAGTTCATCTCCCAAATACTGCACAGTCTTCCAAGAAATGAACTCATAAGTACTAATTCCTTGACTAAGAGTCCATTTCATAAATATTGCACAGTTTCGCCGGAAATCTGTTTCAAAAATACTGCATACTCTTGCAGGAATTGTATTTCACAAATATTCAACGCTTTTGTTACAAATTAATTACATAAATACTGTACACGTTCATCAGGGTAAATCATGCACACTTTCGTCACAAACTCATTTCAAAAATACCGCGCACACTATGTGCACATATTGCATAGTTTTAAGTAATATATTTCATAAATACTGCACACTATGGCTAGTAATCTGTTTAAAAAAATATTGCACACTCTTCCAAGAAATGAACTCATAAGGATCATAAACTTAAACTAATAATTTATTCTATAAATATTAAACACTTTCGCGAGGAACCTATTTCAAAAGTATTGCACACTCTTACTAAGAATCTATTTCGAAATTTTATATAATCAATCAATTAATTGATTCTGGTTATAAATAATAATATAGACAGATAAAAGCTATTAAAAATAACTTGGATGGTTATCTGTTTCTCTCTTTTTCATTTTCTCGTTTCATTAGTATGATAATTACTGGGGAGGGGGGGCGATAATCCAAATCCTTGGAAAATGAGGAAAAGCTTTTAGAAAGCTGAGGGAAAGAAGAAGGAGAAAGAGGAAGAGGAGGAGGAAGAAAGCGAATTCAATTAAAATCCAAACCAGAAAATGGGAGAAAGTAGTTAATTCGAAATAGTCACTTGGAATTCATTCGAATAATTTGAATGTGAATGAATGATGTCGGTCACGGAAACGGAAACGGAAGTTGATGAATAAGAGAAAGAATAGAAAAAGCCTTACCGTGTTCTTACTCATGAAATAAAGTTGGACGAGGAGCTGGCGAAGAGGTTGAGACTGCAAATTGATTTAGTTTACGAGAGCGGTTACATCCGAAATAGAAAGCGAAAACGACACGAACGTATATCCAACGTTATAATATCGATTAAACACGTGACGAACCTGACATGACACTCGGTTATTATAGTATATAATATAAATAATAAGAGAAAACTGCAATGCAGGATGAGACGAAGGATGATACGCTATCGCGAGAGGTTTAAACGCCTTTCAAACACTGAATTTTCCTTTCTCAGTTTTCCATGTAACGTTTTCACGGGTTTTGAGCTAGCCCACGTGTTGGAAACGTGTGAGAATTTCCTTCCACGCCGACGGAACCACCTGAAAAATAGACTTTAACCCGATGTCAACGGTCGTTGTCGAAATCGGTTGAATTTTTTCAACTCTCTCTCTCTCTCTCTCTCCTTGGTTTTGATAACATTCTTCCCTGACGCTGGATCATCTGTTTTTTGTGGACCCTTTTTTGTGCGGTTTTTCTTTCCTCTTCGCCGGCTCTGAATTATTCAGATTGTGGTCCGTTTCTATTTCTGTGGTCGAGAACCTTTTTTTGCGGTTTTTTGAAAGGTGTTTTGTTTTTCTCTTTTTAAGATTTTTTCTTGTCTTTATTTTCTCTCTGGGACTCGTTTTAGAGCTTCTTTCCGTGTTTTTGTAAATTGTTTGCTTTTTTCTTTTATTCAAGACATTAGTCCTTGTTAGACTTACTCCCTTTCTCTTCTTCCTCTCATTTCTTTCTTTTTATTTCTCTGTGTGCGGGACTGCACTATATTACAACTTGTTCAGTTTAATAATTTTTTGTACTGTTCGGATGGAAGCAAAATGGTTTGCAGGCGCTATGATGTCCTTGGGCATAGAAGAGAACCCCTTGAACCTAATTCAAACGCTCACATCAAATACTGAAACTACTGCTTTTTACAGGCAGTCAAAAATCACGAGAGCCACTCTGGTCCCTCAAGGATGTACTACACCAAGACAAATTGCGTTTTTGAAGACATCTCGAGTATCTTTTCTCGCCCAACACCAAGCACACATACAAACCAAAACATTTTTCCTTCTTAATGACAGTTAATGTCCCACAAACTTGATTTATGCCGATAGCCAAAATGACAAGTGAACCCACGTCAGTTCTTCCCTCATCCACCCCGTCCACCTTCCAATTAAGAGAGCAACCAAAGTCTCCGAACAATCGAACACAACCCTCAGCCTCTCTCTCTTGTTCTACCATCCTCGTTCAAAAACCATTCATCCGAACTGTTATCATCTATTATTGGTCGACCTCATTCGGAGAGATGGGTTAGGACCTACGAGACACCCCTGACGAACGGTTGCCTAGCAACAGCAACGCCTAGCGATTCTTATAAAAAGAATGAAAACATGTTTCGGAAGAAGAATCTTCTCACGAATTTAATGGTTTTTCCTTTTTCTCTTATTTTTCGGAGGGGGAGAGTTTCCCAATCGAATGGTTAATTTAATTGCTTTTTAAATGGCGGGGGTGGTTGTGGTGGTGGTTTGGGAGATGAGGAAGGGGGTGGAAAAAAGAAATTTGACTTTGAAATGAGAAGAAAGACGAATTCAGTTTTTCCTTCTCAAAAGAAATATATAAGATTATATATATATATAATGAAATTTTTTTCTTTATATTATTATACTGTTTACATGATTATATGTTTATTTATTTATTTTATTATTTTATTTTTTGTAACTGAGTTATTTTTTTATTTAGGTAGTGTATATAGTTTGTTTATTTATTTATGTACATGTGTCTTATATAGAGTGTGTGTGTTTTTACATGAGCCTAAATGGCTCATTTGAGTGTAGTTAACTAAATACTCATCCTCTCAAAATTTATTGTTTGCCATGTTCCCTGCTTATCATAAAGTGTGTAATAAAACTAGATTATAGCCTGAGACAATTTGACCTGTTGGGAACGTTATTTGCAAAAGGAATCTTTATATACTGTGCAAGTCTGAATTATATATACTGAATCTATATATGTGCAATACTTTTAAAAAATCAGTTTCAAAAGTGCATTATTTATGAATTAAGTAGAACAGCTCTGGATAGTGAATAAATTATACATAAACTAGATTCACAGCTTGAGGCAATTTGACCTGTTCAAAGAATTTACAAATAAATTTCTATAAAAGTGTGCAATACTTTTGAAAGATATCAATCTCAAAAGAGAATGTTTCCATTATTTCAAAAAAAAGTTGAAGATATAGAAGAACAGCTTTGGATGATAAGTACATTAAAACTAGGCTCATAGCTTGAGACTTTACTTTAGCACCTTTAAAAGTGTGCAGCACTTTTGAAAATATCAATCTCAAAAGTGCATAATATATGAAATAAGTAGAAGAACAGCTTTGGATAGTGAATAAACTATACATTAAAACTAGATCCATAGTCTGAGATAATTTTATCTGTTCAAAATATTATTTACAAACGAATTCTTCTAAGAGTGTGCAATACTTTTGAAATATATTAATTTGAAAAGTGTGTACTTTTTATAAAACGAGTAGAAAGACGGATTTGAAAAATGTACAAGGCATTGTATGTGTTTTAAAAAAACCATGCAAGAAATCGTGCTGGGTTAAGTGAGTCAAACTGACTCAGTTAATTTAAAGAAAAGCCAATACTCAACTACCATCAGTGTTTGAGAGTATTGTTCAAAGACAAAAGCTTCATCCGAGAGAGAGAAAATCCTTTCCTGTAGAAAGGGATTTGTTTTGGAGTCTTCGACAGCGCCAACAGGCCACGACTTGTCATTTTCTGTTTTTAATTATCTTTTCGTGTTTAATAGCGTGTTTCAAACAACCCGGGAAGAAATTTCTGTTGACCTTGAACCGATTTCTTGTACATTCGTGCTCGCTCGCTCTTTCCTAGATACCGACTTTGAAAGAAATGAAAAACGAAGCTTTCCGATAATTACCGTGATTTTCTCAAATTCTTTACCTCCTCCCCTTCCCCGTCTCCCTTTCATTCTAAACATTTTCGTCTAAAATTAGTGCAACAGCAAAACTGCATGAAAGGCAAAATAAATTGACCCCGGATAAAAATAAATTTAAATCAAAACCAAAACTCCCGAAAAAAAATTATTTTTGGAATCGAATTGTTTGATCGATGTATCGATTTCCATTTTCGAACCTTTCAAGAGGGCTGTGAGAAAGGAAAGTAGAATTCAATGACGAGTGGAAAAGAGGAAATCGTATTAGGGAAGGACGGTAATTGATTCGAGATCGACAGGAGACAAACCACTGTTGCTATCTTCTCTGCGAACATCTCCTCGATTGAAAGCTCATTCGAAACCCTTTTCGCCATTTTTATCTTTCACTAAAATCAGGATCGAATCTAGTATTAATCGTTTTTCATGATCAGTGAACATTTATAACATTGGATTTGAAAGTTTGGGGTATATAGTTATTTTTATGTAATAGTGACCCAATTTGACTCATAAATAAAGCATTGTTGGGCTCTGCCATTACAGTCACACCCAGAGAAACAAACAGCGATACTTTTCATCGTGCGATAAATGATTGGTAAAGATTTAGACAATCATCTTCAAACGACAGGAGGGGAGGAAAGGAATGAAAAAGGTGGAAAGAAGACAAGAGAAGAGAGGTGAAAGAAAAGACGAGGCCAGCGGAGAGGAACCTTCAAAGGTCACTTAAGAAGATTAACGCAGGAAATAACTTGCAAGAAATAGGGACAGCAACTAGAGCACTCCAAAGACTCCAAGAAACCAATTGTCGCCGCAATCCTACCACACTCTGAAGGATGGCTAAGTAGGAAACACGGGGAAGTGAATTACCACATGACCCAGATTCTAA